>CM056378.1:4870919-4957879 GCA_029718625.1 Synaphobranchus kaupii
TGTACTGAATTATATCATTATCACACGTGATCCATTCTGAGTTTGAAACAGTCTTACCAGTCCCAATACTGTACTGAATTATATCATTATCACACGTGATCCACTCTGAGTTTGAAACAGTCTTACCAGTCCCAATACTGTACTGAATTATATCATTAACACACGTGATCCACTCAAAGGAATAAGAAATCACAAGGAGGGATTTTTTTTCTTCTGATGTCACAGAATTCAATCATCTTTCTTTTTTTTTCATTCGTCCGGTACATTTTTTCTCTCCCCTCTAATCGTTAAGTACCTTTATGACCTACTTGCTGTAACATGATTCCCCGCATTCATACGAATGCATATGGGCCAACTTCATTTGAATTCTCTTTCATTTCTATCCTCTTACAACGTGAAGACCTGCACATAATATATTGTAGCACCATCATTAATTCAAAAGTAGGTCAAGCTGTATTTTATGAAGTGGAATTGGTATTTACATTTTTAATTAAGACATATTAGTTGCCTAGATATTAAAATAAAGTCTAATTCTTGCCGGCTATTGTATGAACATGAATGTCAGGGATTCTTGAAATTAGCAAGGGAATTAACATTAATAGCCATCATAATTTATTTAGCGTTGAACCATACTAAAAAAAATTTGATTCCTGAAAACCTTCCTGAAGTAACGCTTCCAGCTACGCTGTAAAAATAGAAGATAAAGCACCAGTCTTTTGCTTATAATGGGAAGCGGCCAATCCCTCATCGAAACGAACATTAGAATATGTGATTATACTTTCTAAAAACCGCAAATAGAGGTATTTCAGAAAGTCCTAGGCTTTTTACAACAAAAAGAAGGAAAAAGAAAAAAAAATGAACACGGACAGATTTATAAACAATGATAAAACGGCAACAACAAACTAAAATATATTTTGGCATAGCACATAATTCTTAAAATTACTGTTCACATCTCTACAGAAGTAGATTTAGGGCCATTATAAATGAATGTGCGCTACACTGTGTTGAGACTCTTGGGTTTTTATGAAGAGTGCATTTTTTCCCTGCATCATCATGATATATGATAACATTCTCAATGAAAAAAAAAATGTTTTTAGAGTCAGTCTTATACAGCAGAGGCAGAGCTGAATCCCAAACTGGACTCGTGGACTGTGGACTTGCAGACTTTAACGGCAAATTTCCGAGGGCAGGTAAGCATTGATGCGCTCTTGCAAAAAATGGTGGGTAAATAGTGTGAGAAGTCCGCATAAGAGCCCTTGCCAAAAATGCTGTTTTCACAATGGGTCAGCCCTAAGCACTCATAGTCTTGACGAGAACGTGCCTTTGAGTCCATAAAGGCCAATTCATAGTTTCCAAAAAAAGTATGCGTACGGACATAGCACGTGTAATAACACATGTATGTGTATGTGTAGTACTGGCTTTCTCATAAATAGGATTCACACACTGAATAAATAAGGCTTAAGTGACTGGCTCTGTATACATATAGATAGGCAATTGTGCAGAAGTAGCAAGGGGTTAAAGGTCAGGGGCTGCAGGAGTGGTGGAAGATGGATCTGCGTTTCTCTGGGTCATCCCTAAGGTGAAGTATTTTTTTTCTCTCACATTTACGTTACTTAAGGAAATTCATTCTAGAGTTGTCATAGAAAATGAAAATGGGTCTTTATAACACTTCAACGGTGTTAGCTCCGAGTTAATCCAACCTTCCAGCTGTTCCATCTATTCCTATGTCTCCTGCGTCCCACGGGAACGCCGGGAGCGTTTTTCGGAGCTGGTCGCAGGTGCTGTTGACAGCCTAATAACTTCAGCCATTTTAGCCCTAACTTATTTCCCTTTTTTACGCAGAAGTGCAAATTGCAGGTGCGTTTAGAAAATGCCATGGCCTAAACTGAGATAATAAAAACTGATTACGGTGCATTATGCCGTACGTGTTCCCTGTTGGGTTTTTATAATTGTGCTCGTAGGCCAGTCTCATTGCTCATGTGCCCTCCATCAATTCGGGAGAGAGCAGACGAGTACCGCACTCTTCAGAAGGGTAGAATGTAGTTCCTGCTGCTCGCTCTTCAGACGGGTAGAATGTAGTTCCTGTTGCTCACTCTTCAGAAGGATAGAATGTAGTTCCTGCCGCTCGCTCTTCAGAAGGGTAGAATGTAGTTCCTGCCGCTCACTCTTCAGAAGGGTAGAATGTAGTTCCTGCTGCTCGCTCTTCAGAAGGGTAGAATGTAGTTCCTGTTGCTCACTCTTCAGAAGGGTAGAATGTAGTTCCTGCCGCTCGCTCTTCAGAAGGATAGAATGTAGTTCCTGTTGCTCGCTCTTCAGAAGGGTAGAATGTAGTTCATTTCGCTCACTCTTCAGAAGGGTAGAATGTAGTTCCTGTTGCTCACTCTTCAGAAGGGTAGAATGTAGTTCATTTCGCTCACTCTTCAGAAGGGTAGAATGTAGTTCCTGTCGCTCACTCTTCAGAAGGGTAGAATGTAGTTCCTGTTGCTCGCTCTTCAGAAGGGTAGAATGTAGTTCCTGCCGCTCGCTCTTCAGAAGGGTAGAATGTAGTTCATGTCGCTCTCTCTTCAGAAGGGTAGAATGTAGTTCATGTCGCTCACTCTTCAGAAGGGTAGAATGTAGTTCATTTCGCTCACTCTTCAGAAGGGTAGAATGTAGTTCCTGTTGCTCACTCTTCAGAAGGGTAGAATGTAGTTCATTTCGCTCACTCTTCAGAAGGGTAGAATGTAGTTCCTGTCGCTCACTCTTCAGAAGGGTAGAATGTAGTTCCTGTTGCTCGCTCTTCAGAAGGGTAGAATGTAGTTCCTGCCGCTCGCTCTTCAGAAGGGTAGAATGTAGTTCATGTCGCTCTCTCTTCAGAAGGGTAGAATGTAGTTCATGTCGCTCACTCTTCAGAAGGGTAGAATGTAGTTCCTGTTGCTCACTCTTCAGAAGGATATAATGTAGTTCCTGTCGCTCACTCTTCAGAAGGGTAGAATGTAGTTCCTGTTGCTCACTCTTCAGAAGGGTAGAATGTAGTTCCTGTTGCTCACTCTTCAGAAGGATAGAATGTAGTTCCTGCCGCTCGCTCTTCAGAAGGGTAGAATGTAGTTCCTGTTGCTCACTCTTCAGAAGGATAGAATGTAGTTCCTGTTGCTCACTCTTCAGAAGGGTAGAATGTAGTTCCTGTTGCTCGCTCTTCAGAAGGGTAGAATGTAGTTCATTTCGCCTGCTCTTCAGAAGGGTAGAATGTGGTTCCTGTCGCTCACTCTTCAGAAGGCTAGAATGTAGTTCCTGCCGCTCGCTCTTCAGAAGGGTAGAATGTAGTTCCTGTTGCTCACTCTTCAGAAGGGTAGAATGTAGTTCCTGTTGCTCACTCTTCAGAAGGATATAATGTAGTTCCTGCCGCTCGCTCTTCAGAAGGGTAGAATGTAGTTCCTGTTGCTCACTCTTCAGAAGGGTAGAATGTAGTTCCTGTTGCTCACTCTTCAGAAGGGTAGAATGTGATTCCTGTCGCTCACTCTTCAGAAGGGTAGAATGTAGTTCCTGTTGCCCTCTCTTCAGAAGGATAGAATGTAGTTCCTGTAGCTCTCTTTTCAGAAGGGTAGAATGTAGTTCCTGTCGCCCTCTCTTCAGAAGGGTAGAATGTAGTTCCTGTTGCTCGCTCTTCAGAAGGGTAGAATGTAGTTCCTGTCACCCTCTCTTCAGAAGGATAGAATGTAGTTCCTGCCGTGGCTTCTTTGCACACTGCAGACCTGCAGTCGTGGCGTTGAAAGTGTAAACCTGCACGTTTAGTTCAGTCAGACCGCAGGTGTCAGAATGATCTGCTGACAAACCTGTCAATTGCCACTGGGCGATGACGTGGCCAATCGTGTGCAGTCATTATGGGGTGGCAGTGACATCAGTGTTGGCATTGTAAAGATTCCATATTAGACTGTGGGGTGTTTCACAACTCTGTGTCCAGGATAAACCACCCAGATCAGGGATGAGCAACTCCAGGCCTCGCGGGCCGGTGTGCATGCAGGTTTTTTCTGCCACCAGTTATCCTGGCTCAATCAACTAATTAGTCATGTACACCATCATTGATTCATAAATTAGACTGCAATAAAACGCTACAATACGTGCATACTGGCACAAGAGTTGCTGTTCTTATCGCGGAATGTGGCTAAAATTTCAGATCATGCAAATGATAGAGCTAATTAAATAATTGGTAACTGGTGGCAGCAAAAACCTGCGTACACACCGGCCCGCGAGGCCTGGAGTTGCCCATCCCTGACCCAGATAGAGAAGTATGCAGAACTGTCTTTAAAAAGAATTTCGACAAGCCTTTCTAAAAAAGATGATGATAATTTGTAGCGATCGCTTGATAAGGCATAAATATGAGAAGAAAAGATGAAGAGCCTTTAATGTGTTTTACAAAGAGCCTGAATTACTCAATCAGTATGCAGATGCAATTAGTTATTGATTGGTGCATTTAATTCCTCAAATGATAAGTTTCCTCCATAATTGTTGTGGCTGATTTTTATCAAGAAATGTATGGGGGGGGGGGAGGGGGGTTGATGATGGTTGATGATGAAGCATGCAAAATAATTAAACTTCTGAGTTAATTAACATCAAGTTAGAACGGAAATAAAATATACTTTTTTGATGTATTTCTTCATGTATTTTTGATGCTCTGTAATTACTCAATGTAAGAAAATCAAAAGCCAAGTCAATCTGTTTGCTATGCCGCCTAGGCTTAACTTTGATCAGCATTTACTGTTAACATATGAGCAAGCATTCACTTTAAAAAAAATTACTAATAAAGTTACTCCTGTAAAATCTGTAGTTCAGGGGTTATCAAAACTCGCCCATGAGCTGCCCACTTTTGAAGTTAAAAAGGCTCATTTAGACAGATAAAAACTGTTCGGCTGGCCTGTATTCATCAAAATAAATAATAGAGCATTTTGGCAGTATAAGTTCTGTTTTACAACTCATGTGGAATATATTTTTTTTCTATGACTTGTGTTTGAGGGTTTGGTAGAAGTCAACAAAACAAAGCAGTCTCTTTACTTATTAGGTTGTATGCTGTACGCACATTACTTCATAAGTTCTTGCTTGTGATTTCTTTGCGATTAATCAACTAATTAGTAGCTAAATTCAGCCTGGAGGCATAAAAGTGAGGACTTGTGAATGAATAACCATGCAGTTCATGCAAACTTTGTAGGTTAAAGATGTCATTTTTCACCGCATCGGTTTATCTAAAGTTTTCCTAATTTGGTTCTGAAATTACCACAAACAAATATATAAATGCAATCACATGGAACTAAAGCTTTAAATCGCTTTTAACAGTGATATTTTGACTGGGATTGAAAAGCGATGTACACAGTTTTCTTTTCTTCTTTTTTTTTAAACTTAAAAATGGCGTCGCCATATTTGCCTGGAATTAGTTTTATGTTTAAGTTTGATTTACAGCAGAGGTGACGGCCCCAGCATGCAGGCTAGATTTATCTACACGCAATGTGTCAGGTTCCAGGAACCGAAGACGGGTTATTTCAGATCGCTATCTACACAGAACCCCACAAATGGGGTCTGTGCCTTGTCAAATAATGGAGGGGCCCACATCCCTGTTTACTCCATAAACCTGTCGCCAGTGGTGACGAGAAGGGAGAAGCAATGAGTCGGCGATCCTATGTGCTGTGTGAATGATGATGATGAGGTGTGTTCGATGTGGTCTGTGTCATTCAGCGACCCAAATCCAAGGTACAAAAACCCAGTGCATTTATGCCAATATTCAGATAATTTCTCTTAAAATGCTAACTTCAGCATATCATATTTTAAGCATGTGTGTTTCTGCAATGCAGACCGGTCACTGACCATTTTTCCCCACCTCAAAAGAAATTCATTAGTCAAACGCTGTGAAATATTTATTTTCTAATACCCCCCCACCCCCCCCCCCCCCCCCCCCCCCCCCCCCCAGCCCCCCCAAGTAAACCCAAAACAGACATTATTCAGTGGGGGGAGTACTTTACATTTATCATAGTAAAAGAGAAGTTAAAAAATATACTGTTTAAAAATAAAATATCACTTTCATCACTGCGCAATACGCAATGTCAAGGCACCTTGGACAAGACTTTTGTAATAACACAGTTATAACCAAAAAGGTAATAAAACAAATGGAGGCATAAACTCTTAAGTAGGGAATGGAAGGAGGGACTATTATATGACGTTGTGAAGCCTGGCTTTCCATCATCCCCTGATACTTGTATTCATGAGCAGGGAAACCTATTTTACCATGTGACCACGTAACCATGTGACAAGACAATGGGTTTCCGAGGTAAAAGGCCAGTCGGCCCTTATCTCTGCTGACGGCTCGCCGTCACCTTGCACTGCTCAGCTGTGTGTGTGCGCACACGCAGATATGCTCAGCTGTCATGCTCTGAACCCCACCCACCCCTTCCACTAACACACCGGAGATTCGCCTGATGCAATCTAGCCACAATACGCTCTGCCGTTAACACTGAATGTTTTTTTTTTCTTTTTTTGTTTCTTGCGCTATGTTATCTGCTCAGTGGGCCTCGTGGCTAAAATCTATTTTTAAAAAAAGGAAGAAAATTTACATTTACATTTGTAAATTTAACATGGAATAAATTGCACTCTGATTAGAATGAATTTGTAAAAAGTAAATGCACACACACACACACCTGGACACATGCATGAACGCAAGCACACATGCGCATTAACACACACACACACACACACACACACACACACACACACACACACACACACACACACACACACACACACACACACACACACACACACACACCAGAACTGAGAGGCTAAAACATGACGCGAGCAAAAACCGAAGTCTTCAGCCAACTGAGGAGATGAAACAACCAAGTAAACAAAACCTGCGATGGAAGCTGACCCAGTAAAAGAGGTAACCTCTAAGGGTCGTGTCCACCCCAGATTACCCGGTTACCCCCCCAACCCCCGATGCGCTAATGCCACACAACAGAGGAACCTTTGGCTCTGAAGAAGAAATCAATTATAAAGGAGTGAATTTGAGGAGTTGCCAGGGTAACACGGCCCTGTCCCGGGACCTTAGAGGACAGCAAGCTTTGGGCTCGGCGCATAGATGCCAGGCGAGGGGTAAGAGTCTGTGAACTGGTGCAGCTGTCTAGAGGGGGGGCTCTTATGCAGTCTCGTGTGGGCACCTGTGTGTCTTTGATATTGACAGCTGGTTGAGGCTGGCTGCATCCTCCAGCATCCTGGGTCCCAGTCAATTAAAGATACATGTGATACGTTTGAAACATCTCACCCCTGTGGAAACAAACACACGCGCACACAGACACGCGCAAACACACACATGCGCACACACACACGCACACACACACAGAGACACACGCAAACGCACACACACACACACATACACACACACACAGACACGTGCAAACGCACACACACACACACACACACGCACAGAGACACACGCACACAGACACATGCAAACACACACACGCACACACACACACACACACACGCACGCACACACACACGTACACACACACGCACACGCACACAATGCAAATGGAAAAGTAAGCAGTGTGATCCTCAACTGCACTGAGCTGTTGAGAGTTCATAGAACATGTTTTACAAATAGCTTCCAGGATTACTCTGTCACTTTTGGGAGGGGAAAAAACTATATCACCACATCCATACAGCAAAATACAATATGCATTTAATGTAGGATTCAGTGGGAAAAACAGCAATGCTAATACAGTGTAACAGAGCTGATTATTCAAGCAAATAATCGAGCAATCACACGGTGCCATGTTATCTTTCATCTGCAGCTCAACCTGCAGTGGAGCCTCTCTCGTTTCTGGTTGACGGAATGACATTATGCGCAGATTCCTTTTTTCCCATTTCAATTGAATGGGATGATCCAACAGACACAGACATTCCTGCTAGTATTTACGAGTGTTGCCTTTATGTGGCACGGTAACCTTTGTCAGTTTCAGTATGTCGACAGGCTCTTAAAAAAAAAAAAAAAAACTAAAATGATTTTTAATAGTTTTTTTTATGAATCGCAAACATAACATAAAGCGTTCGTTTGGAAGAATAAAATAAACGGCGCGTAATTCCAGAACACTCATAAATACGTTATTGTCTGAACCCATTATCTTTATTTGGTAGAATATCGTTTCCGTACCATAGATATGTGAGAAAACGGGGTTTTAAAAGCAGGATAACGGTGGAGATGGTGAGAGGGAGTTAATGCCAGCACCAGCTATCACACAAGGGAGTAGAGATGCAATACATATCAATTAATTTCTGCAGGAAAATCTGGCTTCTGAAATTTTTTTTAAACTCCAGTTATCGGAGAAGGAGAAGTGCCAAGTTAGTCCTTGCGTCTAGTCCACCCTCTACTTCCTGCATACAATGCCCATATGTGACATGGCACCAGGGCTCGGGTCTTGACAATGTAACATCAATAGCATATCTCCCCACCACCACACAGCACTCTATTGGAAACATTGAGCCAAAATGGCAGTAGTCAGTTTCTGAATATTCTAGTGCAGTGGAATGAATGGTTGACCTTTGAAGGTCACCGGTACATTGGAATGCATTGTTGACCTGTGAAGGTCGTTCTGGTGCTGGCGCCTCCATCTACCTGTGCAGGTGCTGAGCTGGGCGCAGCGACGCTCAGGTGTGTGAGCAGCAGCACCAGGTGTAAGGAGACACCTCAATCCCACGTGTCCATTTTGTTTTTGGCTTTGTGCAGAAACGGCAATGCCTGCCCGTCCTTGCCGTGGTCAGTCATGAGTTGACCCTGTGCAATTGCGTCAGAACCACAGACAGGCGGCACATTAGCCTGTCAGCTGAACCCGGACATTTGCATTCCTGCCCCAGTATCTCAGTGGCTTCTCCTCAACCTTGTGGCAGTTGCAGTGTGAACATTTTTACAGTCATCTTTGGCTCTAATACACCTAGCCATTTATATTTCTTTAAATACAGTATATACGTATGTTTTACAAATATGCGAGTACGCAAGATGCATTTTTGCTAATTTTATTTCATTGATTGTTAGGAAACGGGTAGTATGTATACCTTTTGGATTCGCACATCAAGATGCGTATTTATTTCATCTCGTTTTCCGGCCTGGGGTTGTTCATTGGACTGAAAGCCCAGATTTATTATCAGTTGCTCAGTTTGAATATGCAGACATTCACCCCGCCTCTAAATTTTGGTTGAAACAACTGATGCATTGCGTTCATAAAATAAATAAATAAATAAATAAACACATAAATAAATAAATGAACGGTTTTTGTGTGCAGTAATGTCAGTATTAATCTTTAATATAGAATTGTTGATGCCTGTCTTCGCTTTTTTTTTTTTTGGTCCAGAAACGGTTGTGTTAATGGTTATGAATATGGATAAAAAAGGAATACCTTCCTCCCATTTTTTATTTTTATTCTCATTATATCCAGGCGACTCCTGGCTCCGAGCTGCATTTTCAATCATTGTTTGATGCGGGGACCGATCAAGGCAAGAGCCTTAACCCTCCGGTATGTTGGGTACGTGATAAAACCAGAAAGCGCTATCAATCTTTATTGTCAGTCCCGCTTACTGTAATTGCATTCAATAGTCCACTGATTCTCTTGTCTGTGGCGATGTCAGGAGAGCCCGAAGAGCCAGATGCTGCGACTAGATCACGCGCTCGGCCCACAGACCGCTTTGATGACTCGGAGCGCCACTCCGCATCGGGTGATAAATTGTTGACAACGCGGACCGCGAGCAGCTGAACGTCGCAGGTGTATATAGCCACGAGAGCCGCACCTTGTCAGAGGCTCTGCCGCCGTGATGTCAGAGAGAGGGCATGTCATGTATTATTCAAATGCGTCTACCGCTGGAGAAGTGCCAACCGCCGATTGTATCTCAATGAATAGTAAAAAGGTAGCGCTGGAGGGGAGGAGAAGGGAGGGGGGAGACATCAGTGTTGCCAAGATGGTGAGAGACAAAAAAAGCAAAACGCAAAAAAAAAACACGCAGATTTGAAATGGGTGTTGTGATATTGCGGGCATGAATCATTCAGTGACACGGGTAGTGCGTAAACACTACGCCGACTTTATTATCGGCGATCTGCCCGGCTGTGGTCAGCTGCCTTCTTTTAAAAAAAAGATGATGTTGCATCGCTGATCACTCCGCTGCGGGGCGAGCAAACACGGCGTGCACTATTAACGCATCTGCCAGACACACCTCAAGCTCCCGCGTCTGTCTGTGTGCATCAAAATAAAGACTCTATCCCACAAACTGTATTTAGCGGCAAAAATAATTTCCTGAATTTAAATCGCTCAAACGTACTGTATATTTTCTTCAGCTCTAAGCACTGGGAACAGGAACGCGGCCCCTTTGATATCCTCCCTCGAGCGTGCACGGGGCACATGTACAAATAAATGAACAGAGTCATTCGCCCTTCACCTGCAAATCTGGAGATTTGCATCTTTTTTTTCCCGAATGGAATTGCTTTTTGTGAAGAAGTACCACCCCCCACACCCCACAGTCGTGGTGCCATCTCCCCGGGCTGTTGTGGTGGAGAAGGGCTGTAATTTACCGTTTTAGGGTTCAATTAATCTCCTTGTTCCGCGGTTCCTGACACACGAGAGAGGTGCATTTTGCATATCAACTTCCTAAGATGCGGCACTATTTACATGACGGCATGAATATTGCCTCTGATAATTGTGTTGTCTTTGTTTATTCATTTAAAAATATATATTTCAGTAATCTTTGTTTAATATTTTTTATCTTTTTTGGCACTATTATGAGGGGAGTGCATGCACTTATGGGCACATGTTCTCATGTACATACACGCACACATGGGTACGGCCATTTTTGATCATGAAAAAGAGCCAAATTAATGCATGGTATGCTGTTAAAGTTGCATTTGAGTGTTGAAATTTGAGTTTACACATCAGATTAGGAATTTAAGATAGGAATTTAGGAATTCCTAATTTACTTTAGAGAGGAATTCCCAATGTATTAGGTATTTAGATAGCTTAAACCAACCACTGTAAACCAGATTCATTAATAGCTATATAGATATATATTTATATGCCAATTAATACGTAATCTTACGTGTGATGGCTTAATATGCCGATGGGCACTGAAAACAATTGTATTAATCATGAGGAAACCGCAGAAAGATTTATTCCTTAGAAAGAGGAAAATTAACTTCACATAAAGGTTAACGGAAAATAATGATGATCTAATCTGAGAATATAAAGTACAGAGGTGGTCCATTGTTTCAATGATCAATTTGAGTATGTGTTGGGCCCGTCATTTTGCTGGTAGCTGTGCTCATACCTAACGTGGCACTAGCGTTGTAAGAATGTTTATTTCTCTCTCAGAAACACTGTAAGAAAGTGAACATAATGTACTCCAAAAACAACAAGCCTTGTTGCAGAGTCAGAATGTCACATTGCAAATGAAGCCGTGTAACAGTGCAACTTGTTCTGATGAAGGTGTGAAGGGTCAGAACGTTAACTGGTTTTTAAATTAAGGTTGAATAAAATTAATATTTGATTAAACTTACACTGTATCTTTGATAAACCTTTCAATTTGGTGCATAAGTCTGCTAGTCCTTTATATCTATCTGGGAATAATATTTTACTCAGGAGGAAACGTGCAATTTCTTCTCTGTTTTTTTCTGGGATGAAGAAAACGTATCCAGAAAAACGCTGAATGTGTCTTTGTGTCGACAACAGCAGCTGTCTGGAGCCCTTAAGGTCACTTTAACTGACATGATTTCAGATGTATATGCGGGCCTGGTATTTTCCAGCCTCTCCCATTGATTGGTTTAGTCCCAATTGCCACGCCCCCACCACCACCACCCCCCCTCCTTATTGCCGGTGCACTTTCTTCAGATTAAACAATTACAGCAAGCAGATGTTTAATTAAACCTATAGAAATCTGCAGTGGCTACAGCTGTTTGTACTACTGGGCAAAAAAGAAAAGAAAATTAGCACTGCTGGTAATGACCTGCTGAGGAACACAACAGAGTTGATGACTCTTTTTTTTCCAGAAACCGTTCCATATGGTAAATTGCAAACGAGGAATGAAGTAACGTATAGAGGGCCGGATGCAAGGAGAACGCGGGGGGAAATCGCTTTGCGCGGTCCTCGGGCAATAACATTTCCAACCGGCTCGCCGCATCTGTTGCGCGGCCGTTTGCACGGCGATGCCCCCGGGTTTGAGAGCGCCACGCTTCCGACAAGCTACCGTAACGCTCCGACTGAGAATTCCCCAGTCCACTTCGGGAATTCTCAGTCATGTGGAAACACGCCTCGGCTGCTGTTGTGCTGCATGGAACCATTTCAGCAAATGCAAACTATTTCAGCATTTCTGTTGTGTATGGATCTAACTGCTGCACTGTGCTACACACCACAGAGAGGACTGTGGAGAACTTATTGCCAGCATCCACAGAGGGAATCTGAGAGATGCAGGCATATGTATCCTGGAATATGTGTTGTTTTTCTTCTATCATCAAATTTTTTTTGAATTTGAACCTGTTATAACACTTGCCGGTGTGACATCGGCAAAATGTATCATGTTTTGATGGGCCACACCAATTCGTCACCAATTAACAACTCCTCTTCACCATGACCAACTCTACCCCAAAATGACCAACTTAACCCAACAATGACCACCTCCTCTCCACCATGACCAAGTCTACCCTACAATGACCAAATACACTGAACATTGTCTAACTCCTCTCAAGCATTACCAGGTATATCCAACAATGACCAACTCCTCTCCAACATGACTAACTATACTTAGCAACAAGGAACTCTTCTCCAACCTGACTAACCCTCAATGAGCTATTTCACTCGAAAATGGCCGACTACACCATGACTACCTCAAACTCCCTATGATAAACGCCAAAGAGTCCAATTCCACCATGACTGACTCAGTTGCACATCAAGCATCTCCAATGAGCACCTGAACCTTCCCTCTTCTCTTTAAAATATTGCTTACCTGGACGACTTTCCTGGGACTAACCCGAAATAAGGAGGTCTGGAGCATTTATTGATATTTATAGAGAACAGGAGAGACTGACATTTCAACGTCTACGAAGTCTTCCTCAGAGTCACAGGAAAATTCAAGAAACGCACCGGTTCCCTCCCCTCCTCTGTGTGGGGTAGGATAAGCACTTACTGTCACCTATTTAGGTCATACCTGGGATTCCTGCAAAACACAGTGGGCTCACAGCATTCACATTCTCAAAATACGGGTCCTTATGCTGCTTCCTGATTTCCACTGGGTGCCATTACACACACGTACGTACGTACACACACACACACACACACACACACACACACACACACACACACACACACACACACACACACACACACACACACACACACACACACACACACACATAAACATACAAAAGTACACAAACTAAAGTGCAGCAAAATAGTTCCCTTTTCAGATTGCTTAGGACAGATTTGTTTAGGACACACTTTGTGCAAAAAATATATTTAGTATGTTGGTAGAATTAATTGAATTTAGATAGATTCTCATTTGCTCGCATTTGCTAAGTTATGTTAGAGCTGTACTTTATCTGACCTGTATGTAGTTCAATGATCTTCCATATGCACCTATTGTACGTCGCTTTGGATAAAAGCGTCTGCCAAGTGAACATAATATAATGTAATGCATCATAGCTGGCAGTTCTTGTTCCATAATGCTTTATTTTCCTAAAAGTGGATGCCATTTTATTTTAAACACTGTCAGACGGATATCAGCACATTCCTTATAAATCCAACATGTGCACACTACCGCTATAGTACTTTTCTGAAATGATGTGAAGGATTGTGATAATCACTCGTGGTGTCTTTGAGAAAATGTCTCTGAAAATGAATTAGATATTTACCTTGGTCATCAGTGGGAACATAAACGGCAATCAGAGTGTGACAGAAATCCCCCTTGTTGAGGAGTTGTCTCCATTGCATTTATGCCACCATAATATCCGTATATTGCAATACTTTATTAAATATTGAGAATGTGTTTGAAGTGACAGGTTGTTACATTGCATCATGGGTACTGGTACTGATAATTATTCATGAGCAGAACCCCAGAAAACAAAGTAATTATGCATCATGGCACTTCAGTAGATTTATTTATTTAGTTATTTTGTTCCAAGGAATAGTGTTAGTTTTCCCTTTTTGGCTGTTTTGATTCTATTCTCTGCTTTGGATAAGTGATAAGCTTCTAGACAGTGTGAGATGTCAGCATCGTCCTCCTTTAAATTTGCAATGGAAAAGAGGAAATATCTGCTGAAATAACTTCTGAAAAACAAAGATGGGTTCAATATATCCAATAAGACGGACATAATTTTTCAAGGAAAATTAATTGCTTTTTAAAAAAAATCTCTGCGTGTGCATCTTTTTGTCTCTCACATGAAAGTAACACTTTACATATACACGTAAGAATTTTGTGCAATGCAGCAGTACTTGTGATTTTTTTTAGGAAACGCAAACACGCACACACACAGACACACACACAGACACACACACAGACACACACACACACACACACACACACACACACACACACACACACACACACACACACACACACACTCCTTTCTTGGAGGCTTGAGCAGTAGAGAACTGAAATGATTCCATTCAGTTAATTAATACCTATTTGCATACCGATATGCTACTCATTACCAGCAAAGGAGAGGGAACTTTCTGAGGTAAAAAAGCGAATATCACAGAGGAAAATAAGAGGCATTGGCGTAAAGGCAGGTAGTGTTTTTGAGCTTTCATTGTCAAATAAGGCCTTTCACCTGCCCAGGTTTACTGTCCATCTCCTTTCCAAGGCCCAAGCTGGTCACTGACCGAAAGGAAACCAAAAAAAACCTCAAAAACCTGTGACCTTTCCAAGGCTGCAGCTCGAGACCCCTGAGCCAGGACAAGTGTCTAAAGGTCACTAAAGAGCCTGACTGAGGCACCAGCTGCTTTCCCTTTCTCAGGGGTAGGCGACCCTGGTCCTGGAGAGCCGCAGGGTCTGCTGGTTTTTGTTTTCACCTTAAATGCGACAACTACTTAAACCAAAGAAACCAGGTGAGGTGAGTTAACTGTGTAATCGACTGCTTTAATTGATCAATTAAGTGGCGAGTAACAACAAAGAGCTTGATATCTTTGTGCAGATGATTTAAAACATCTGAAAAGGCTAACAATAATAATAATAGGAAATGCTATGAGATGGGCTATTATGGTATAAAGGATATGCTTTCTGGAATGTCAAAGAATATTCTGATATCCAGCATGAATTTAATATTACAAAATTTAGTTTTCAATCATTTTTGGAGATTATTAAAATCATAAGATGTTTTTTACCCAGCGGAGGAGGAACACCATAATTAATATAAACCTTACTGTTCCCTCATTCCACACAAACCCCTGTTTTAATAGTCCTCTTGTTTTTATGTTGCCATTCTCTTTTTAGTTTTGACAATAATCAAATATCATTATTCAGGAAGTTCATTCCTGGGCATTTTTCGCGATAAACGTGGATAGCCATGGCGTTATCCTTGTTTTGTAAAGGTGGGTCAACTTGACGATACTGCAGTGGAAATCCCTCCTGTGTACCCGTGGAGATTTATGATGAAATCATAAAAGTTTGGAAGGAAGCTCCCTAAAAGGTTTGACAGGTGTGCGTTTGTCACTGTTTTTCATTCATCCATCCATCCATTCATTCATCCATTCAGTGACCATCTCCTCCTTAATCAAATTTGATCAAATAGGACATGTTCAAGAGCTGCCCGGTAATTGCTATCGAGATGAATATGAATTATTTCTAGGTTATGTTTTGTGGCAGCTCATTAATGAAGCAAATAATAGCAGTGAGTCCGATAAAAGCAGAAATTCTTTGTAGGGCTTTCTGCCCATTAATTTCTTTGCCAATTAATATTTTCGTCGGGGCCCTCGGGTTGGAGTGGATGGTTTCAATGGGTAACCTGACGACCGCATGGTGTTTTTTTCTTCACAAATAAACCAAATGAAGTTCTGACGACTTTCTTTTTATCAAAACTGTGCTCAGTGAGACCAATTAAAATATCAAATTTCATATCAACTGTCTGCTCAGTCTGAAATGACAAGTTTGCATGCTGCACGGTGTGCTCTTCTAAATGAATAAGGCCATCCTTAGTTACTGGTTTAGCTAATTGAATTTATTAAAGCTATGGTAATGACATTATTTCTAATGAAGTCTTCATGGTCTTTAACAGACGTATTTGATTCTTCATACAGCCTATTGTAGAATTTTGTCTTAACATAAATTATACTGCGCTGTGCTGTACTGTTGCAACTAAGCATGTGTTAACTGGATGGATAGAAATGCATCTAGAATTCCTATTCACAGAACCCAATATTTCAATGGAAAATCAATGTGCTTGTATTACATAGAAGGTTACAATAAAACAGTAGCTTTTACATGGGCATCTGTACTCAATTACTAATGAAATACTTAACTAATTTTAAAGTTAATTTGAATGGTTGTGGAAAAAAACATTTTAAATGTTTTTTTTTTTATTTTGAGAAAAGGGCAAAAATATCTTTTCAGCTAATTAGAAGGAACAAATCTTCAGATGCAAACAATTATTTGAATTGTAATTACTTGAAGGTGAAGCTGAGAGAGGAGAACAGGTGTGCTCTTGGGAAAATAATTTTTTAAAAGCCACACGATGATCAACGCCAAGTTAATAATAATTGTAATACATTACACATAAATGTTGCATTCAAATCTGTGTGAGATTTGTTTAAAGTACAACATCTGCAATGTACAAAGCCACATGCCCTAAAGACCACCAAGGGCTGTTTTCTTAATGGTAGTTTACAATGATAATTTTAGCAAGTAAATATGCATTTAGAAAAAAAGGCCATTGATATTTAAATATGAACCTACTATACAGGAATCACTATCATCAAGTACATACCAGGTAAACAAAGGAAAATTCCAATATTTCAAAAGCTACAGCAAGCTACATAATCTATAAGAGTGAATCAGGGAACTGTAAATGCGATTATTTATTTATGCATTTATTTAAAACCAGAAACCAGTTTGCTGTTGTGGAGCATTGGAGAAGAAGGTTCTGAGAAAGCCTATGCATTTCATAAGGCTTTTTGAGAACAGTTGTATGAGACTGTGATGAGTTGTATGAGATTGTGATTAGTTGTTTGAGCTTTGATGAGTTGTATGAGATTGTGATGAGTTGTATGAGATTTGATGAGTTGTATGAGACTGTGATGAGTTGTATGATATTGTGATGAGTTGTATGAGATTTGATGAGTTGTATGAGATAGTGATGAGTTGTATGAGATTGTGATGAGTTGTATGAGATTTGATGAGTTGTATGAGATTTGATGAGTTGTATGACATAGTGATGAGTTGTATGAGATTGTGATGAGTTGTATGAGATTTGATGAGTTGTATGAGATTGTGATGAGTTGTATGAGATTGTGATGAGTTGTATGAGATTTGATGAGTTGTATGAGATTGTGATGAGTTGTATGAGATTGTGATGAGTTGTATGAGATTTGATGAGTTGTATGAGATTGTGATGAGTTGTATGAGATTTGATGAGTTGTATGAGATTGTGATGAGTTGTATGGGATTGTGATGAGTTGTATGAGATTGTGATGAGTTGTATGAGATTTGATGAGATGAAAGAGTAAAAAAATGGCTCTAGAGAAAACAATGACTGCAAAGAGATTTTCTGGATGGATCCTGTGGAAGCTGCTGTTTGGTGTGGTCTACTACTCTGTCCAACCCACCTCACTTCCAGCTCTTTTTTTTACACTGCATTGATTGGATCACACGGGCGGCCTGTATATGGTTACCCTTGGGTTGACAGCCATTGGTGTAGATGATTACTGTATGTTACCAGGGTAACAATAAGTTGCTGGCCATGCTGGAACTTTTTGGTAATTGATGATAATATTTACCATACCACCTGTGTAAAACATAAATAAAAAAGTTTTTACCATAAAATTTGCAGTCCATGATTTGAAACTGCCCCGAATGTTACATTATTAAATAGAACTTAAAATAAATCAAGAGGTGCATTTTTTTCCCCTTTGGAAATAGAATAATATAGAATAGATAATATCCTTCATGCCAGTCATCATATTTCAGGTAATTGCTGCAACTCAACCTTTCCCTCTTCCTCTGCCTGACCTCTGCTCTAGCAGTGTGTAGAGTTTGTGCCAGTGCTAACACTGGCAGAATATCTTACAATATTAGAAGTGCATAAACAGGGAAAGGATTCAACTTGTTTTAATTTCAGCGCACAGCAAATGGTGGTGCACATTTATCACCCTTAGGGTGTTTATATGAGACTGTGGCCTCATATAAACACCATGGGGTGTTAAATGTACACCAGCAGTGTTAGATTTACACCGTCATTTTTGCTGTGAAGGCGTGTGTGTTATTAGGCAAATAATAAAACACACTGGTATCTTTAGTCGAAATTGGTTTCATTAAGTAATTTTCCAGTTTTTTTTCTATAAGATGTACGAACCATAATTAGCGTAACACTAGTGGTTATATTATGGACTCATGCTCTAAGATACCTCATGAATCTGGGCCCCGATAGGAAAGACGCTAAATTCTCCAGGAAAGACGCAGCTCTGAAAATATGATTAGCGCCTACCGATGTACACTGACCAGCCGAGCTGTCCTGGCTCGCTGTGAGTCAGTGAAGCAGCTTCCATGGTGTGGGCTGCCCGCCCGGCTTCATGTACAGCATCCAGCCCGTAGACAAGAGGAGTGAAAGAAATGAAACATTTTTATGTCCCTACAATTAAGGAGAACTACGGCACTCTTTGTTTTAGATACTGTACCATTACGCATAATTGTGATCTTTTAATTTGTGGCTATTGACCCCAGCTTGTTATTATCCGTTGTCATTTTTTATAATGTAATCTCTCATCTCATCTCTTTGTGATTAGATAATGCTGCCCTGCGCAGCACTGCCATTACAAGTGCAGTTATTTATAGATTATGTCAGAGGGGTAATAAACATAATAATAAAAAGCCTGTTAACTTGTGGCTAATGAATCTGGACAAGAGTAACTTTATGAATTTGTATAATTCACGTTTCAATACAGAGGCGTTGTTCAAGACATAATTCGAAAGCTTAGCAGGGGTTTACCTGTTTGGTGGCAGACTAACCTACTACAAAAAATAAAGAATTCAATGGATACTCACTAGCCGACATGGATGATTGCGTGAGGGCAATCAAAAGCGGCGCTCATAAATATATTTATTAAGCTTAATATTCTTTGAGATGAGATAACAGATGTCACCTCCACGGAAAATGCATCATTACTCTTTTTTATATCGAGTGAGATTGTGGAACAAAAGTGAAAATAACAGGTTTTTGGCGAGCTGTTCAGATTTACCAAGCAGAAAATGCGGAAAGGTGATCAAAGATGATCCTTTCTCTGCAGCACTGTTCCTTTTGTGGTCATGTTTTAAAATGTTTTTGTTTTTTTACCATAAAACCACCTGCTCCAGGTGTCCCTTAACCCTTTTAAGGTGTAAGAATATGTGATTAGAATGTTCTTAACTGAGCATTCTACTGCTGATGTAACAATCACTACTGGTAACTGAAAGCGATGGAGTTCTAGAACACCGACTTGGACTTTTGGAAAAAAAACAAAAAAAACATTCCACAAAAACCTCCTCTTCAAAGATTTTTTTAAACTTACTGTACCTGCTTCTGTGCCTCCTCTTCTGTGGTGTATATTTTAAATAATGCTGTCTACACACCTCCATTTTAGTTATTGCCCATGATTTATTTAGCAATCGCCCTAAGCCTTGGAGAAGGCCTGGGCAGTGTGTGTTTGAGTGAGAAGCTCCTGCCAACGTCTTGCCATCTGATTACTTTCTTAGGATTCAGTGACAGAAATCCTCTCCTTTCTCTCCAGTCGGTCCCCACGGCTACGTTCCTTTATACAGCAGATGTTCTCCAGAAAAGGCTATAAATGTTTAATTATTTGCGTTATCGATGCTTGCGTGTGTGTGTGCGTGCGTGTGTTCACGTGTGTTTGTTTGTTTATGTTCAGGCATATATGAGTGTTTGTGTTTATGTCTGTTTATTTGCAAACCTGTATGTGTGTGTGCACATTTATGTGTGTTTATGTGCAGGCCTGTGTGTGCATATATATGCATGTGTGTGCATGACCGTGCGTGTGTGTGTGTATGTGTGTGTGTGTGTCTTTTAAAACCTCCTTCTAGTTGTCTTGTGCTCTCGCTGTTTTTCAAAGACCGTTTTACACAAATGCAGAGGCAGGGCCAACATAATGAATGCATTTTTTCTTTCCCCACTAAGTGCTCTCAACAGAAATGCTTCTGGACTTGAGTTCTGAAAAGGTTAATACAATATGCACTAAAGGGGAAATGATAACTTGGGCAAAGCAAAAGTAAGTGCTAAATTATTATTGATGCCAAGTCTTTGTAGAAATCCAGACATCAAGTACGTATGCCAAAATTGTACTTTTAACTCTGGTGGCATTATAGATTTGAAGCATTTAGACAAATTTAAAAGGACACATATGCACTCACGCAAGCACGCACACACACACACACACACACACACAAACACCTATATCTGTGTGTTGTAGGCTCATATTTGTACATTCATAATAGCGTTGACTCAAATGGTATGGACTTAAATTTTTATGAGGACATTCCGAATTAAAAAAAATAAATAAAAATTGCGGACGCAATAAAAAAACCGCGTGCTTGCTTTGCAAGCAGCAGCCACACATCTGGATAATGGACCTAATCCCCGCGCGGTTTTAACGGCGTAGCGCAGCGGAAAGGTAGACCGAAGGAATCGAGGGCTAAAGGGGAAAATGGGGTGCGTTGAGAGTCATCACGTTAAACCCCACAGGTGCAAATGTGCGAGCGAGCATTTCGCCCCCGGGAGCGAGGGAACTCATGTGTTTAATGCACCTACTGCCAGTGAGATGCTGCATCGCAATTCCAGACTCGCTCCCCGAGCTATCGGCTTCCTGTGGCACTGTACCTAAGCGTGCTTACCTAGCGACACCTGTGTGGGCGCTACATTCTAAAAAAAGGAACCTGCCTGTGACATGTGACTGGGGACATATTAGCCAGGTGGTCCGCGATTTAAATCAGAGATAATTGCTTCGCTTTTTTACCCGCGTTATATTTTAATGAAAAAAAATGTTTCACGTGCCCATTTTGTTTTATCTCGTACATGAGAATAGATGCCTTTTCCCAATCAAGTACAAGATGGAGACGTTTAAGTGCATATAAAATGAAAATGTAAAGCTTCATTTAAAATCATTTGTGTAACAAATGACATAAAGCAAAGGAACTGAGAACTGCCGCGCAATTATGCAGTCTGTCACATGCAAAGACCTTAATAACTGTTACTTTCCGTCTTCCACACGCACGCCTCTCACGTTCTCCGTGCTGTAAATTGTATTTGTTACATCTCGTGACCTCACACCGTCTCTCTCTCTTTTTTCACACGGGCGGCGAGAGGGACCATGTGACACCGTGCCTGCTGGTGACATCACTCCCTGCCTCAGTCACAATGCAAAAGGTGTTGGATGCATTAACTTCTCCGGCACATTCTTCACACAAAAAAGAGAAGTGCTCATGTTGGCTACATCAACATATATAGGGAGGGCACTGTACAGAAGTGTATTAGTTCATTTAGTTCGCCTTTTTAAGAAGAAAAGGGACAACAATCAACATCCTGGTGACAGCAGGGGTTCAAATTATGTCAATTTAATAATAAAAATAATAATAATAATTATTATTATTATTATCATTATTATTGTTATAAAACTCACCAAGGAAATGCAGGGGATATATTCAGGAAAGTTCAAACTATTAAAACACATTATTGCATAACATTTAACATACAGGATAAAACATCTATCAGAGTAAAATGTTGAATCAACTCTATTACAGTTGATTCAACACTATGCTATAAACACTAAGTGTCACTGCTTTAATCCTCCTAGAACAGCTTGATCCTTTAAGTTGAATATTATTTACATAGAAAGGTTAGATAAACATAATTATTTAGATTTAAAAAATGGTTATGTTAGTATTTGAACAGATAGCTAAATCTGTTATTACAGAGTACTAAGTTGACTTTGATTGGCATAGTGATTAGATTATCATAAGGCTGAAAACCTATTATATTTGGATGGCTCCCTTTGGCAATTTCAAGGAGGGGAGGGTGGGGCTACTCCAAGTCATTAAAGTAGATTGAACTACTGGGAATTTCAGTGAATCACAAAATACAATTCCATTTCTGTTAATTAATATTATTAGCATTGCAGGTATCTCATACGGCATGCTGGGTTACTGCACCGTTGTTCTTGGCCTACTGCTGTTTCGGAGAGATGAGAAAAGAAAATTTGAAGTTGGAAAAAACAGAAAAAAAAGTCTACGGTGTTTCAGGTAGATAGATATTTTTCTACAGGCCCAGAATATTCATACGACAAATATACTGGCAATAAAATAAGCCATGCTTATAATTTGAAGGTTTGTTTTATTTGCACATGGCAATTATGGATAAAAATCTCACCTGAAGGGGAATGAGATATCTGAGTTTAATAGGGGCCCCTATCTCCTCACAGGTTTAGTCGTTTTTACTGTTTTAGATATATACGCAGTAAAATGTTCAGTGTTAATTCAATTCTATCAGAGTTGAATTATGTAGTCAAATAGGGACTCACGTTAACGGCATTGTAGTAAAATATACTCTACCATGGGTAAAATGTAACTATCAGAGTTTAATTATATAGTCAAATAGGGACTCACATTTAGGGCTTGATTTGCTAAGACCTTTAGCGTGTGCAAAACCCTTTAGCACATGCAAAACTAAGAACATGACTAATTATTGGTCATGGTATTTGTTTTACACTGATAATTGGTTTAGTTGTTAGTTTTGCCTGTGCTAAAAGGTATTGCACATATAAAGGGATTAAGTAAATCAGGCCCTTAGATACTCACTCCAAATTTGAATGATTTCAGTGAATATAAACTTTGGATTACTTGTCATTTGAGGTTCTTCAAAAGAAAAAAAAGACTGTTGCTCACTCAAAATGACAAAATCCCTAAATACACAAATTACATCTATCATTAGAGTAAAAACTGCAGTCATTGATGCATAAGGTTTGTGAGAAAGGGACATTCAAACGTAGCCACCGTGACACTTTTCACGAGCACTAAGTAGAAACCATAGATATAGAACCATAGATGTGACATATGTCATAGTCAGTGGCACAATTTTTGAGACCGTACCCAGGTAAGATGGTGGCCAGTAACCATGGTTTTATATCTATGAGCCAATCATCAGCTATCTGGCTTCTGAGACCAGATTATGACATCACAGTGGGTTAGAAAGTACATGACATTTCGCCATAGCTGTACCCAGATAAGATGGCTGTCAAATTGTTCCATTTCAGAATTCCAAATTATTATTACATTACATTATATGGGATGTCATATCTATGGTTCTATATCGATAGTAGAAACATTGGTCAAGAATGAATATATATTTTAAAATAAAGTTAAACAACATTGTAAATTAACAACATTATCTAAGATTGGAAGACACATACCGTAACACATGCTTAAAAACAATTTCCCTTTTTTTCAGCATTAAATACCTTAAATTTGTGATACAGAATGTCGCAACATAAAGACTGCAAGCACTGTGATTCAGTGTCCCGGTCCGTCGCTTCACAAAGAGGGGCTGGTGATGCCTTCAGCCTGGTCCCCACCGGCACAGTAATCAAATGTGCCTCTCACGCTTGCAGTTGCCTCTCTGAAAACAGTCTGGAGAATCGGACCCTGCAACCCTCGTTCTCCGCTGATGCAGACGCCTTGCGAAAGATGAATTTACACCAATAAGACGGAGCCCTCTGGGAATCCTCTCCGAGGACAACCTATGCGATCAATTGCCACCGTTTCATAATAATGCGATCCTGCATAATGGACAACCCACGGTGAAAATGATTATTTCCCATAAACTTATGAAAACATTGGCTGCTGCCAGAGTAAACAGATTACTTAGAGCCAAGTTACACAAGGTTCCTACCTCCTGCTGCGAGAGAACATTTCACACTTCAGGGGAACGGGGAAGTGGGGGAAGGGGGGTGGGGGGGGTGGATTCAATCTAACCACGATGGTGTTAAGACCTCAATTTTGAGCGCCATTTGTAGCGAGCGTTACATTTTTCTTAAATGTACTCAATATGCAGCGCGCATCTCAAACGTAAAGAGAGAAAGAAGAATTGCTCTGACCGTTTTATCGCATGTCAAGCCTTGTCCTTCGTCCGAAGCCGTCGTTGACGTAATCTCGACGTCAAAAACGCATAGGTCCAAATGTGGGATCAATTAACTGTACTTTTTGATGCCGTACTTGTATGCTGCGTTATGGCATTTGCTAGCCACATTTTTAAAGCTGACCCTCCCTGGTGGGCTGGAGAGTACGCCATGTATCAATCCAGCGAGTCGCAGTTGTTTTTTTAAAGTTTTTTTTTTTAAAGCTGGGATTAATTAAATCCTTTAACTCGGCCATTAAATGCTTATGGGACAAACTGCATCTGTTCTCGTTTTCGGGTCTGTGTGACAGCTTTAAGTTTGGCCCCAACCAGGGGGGGGGGAACCCCAAATTGAACCGTTTAACGTTCGCTGGCACTCTGGCGTGTGCGATTCAGATCCGGGGGGGTATAGGCTGGTCCTGTGTACGGACACCCTTATTCTCCCACTAGAAGCTCTGATGTTTGAAAAACTTTTTTGGCTGTGTTCAAGCAACCCGCACACCCACATTCAGTAGGCCATCTTTGATTGGGCGATCGGCTCGGCGCTGGCAGTTGCCATTTTTCAAATCGGTACTACAGCAGTCTGCCAGTGACATGGCCATCCCCCACCTACTCACCATCACCAGCTGATCCTCATCAAGCCGGCCTTTCCTCAACTGTCCACCAGACAGGGTGCGGTGCCGATTCGCGAAATGCTGGCAGACCAACAGCTGTGCCGACAGCGGGTCGCTAGCAGGCTTCTCTGTGCTCACTGGCTGGGTACAATCCATTTAAACCCGATTCAACATGGTTCAATGGGAACAGGTTTGAAGAGGATTTTGAAGGAGGAGAGGATAGGGCAGATACCTTGGGCTGTGACATGATGCTAACCCAGAAAGAAGCACAGACAGCACTACATACACACACACACACACACACACACACACACACACACACACACACACACACACACACACACACACACACACACACACACACACACACACACACACACACACACAGACAGCAGTGACACACACACACACACACACACACACACACAAGAGTGCTTTAGACACTGCGTGGGTTTCTGATGGCTTTGCTGAAGTATAAAAAACGTGGTCAAAATGTTGAAATTGAAAACATTTCCAACATCTTATCTTGAAGAGATTTTAAAGAGTACTTTTTACTGTAAAGAACACATTTTAAAAAATATATAAAAGAACAATGTCGTAAGGTAATGACTAGAACTGGAGAAGAATATCAAAACGTTAATGCCGTGATGTCTAATTCACATTCTGAACATTTTTGTTTGTAACACTGATCATTGCGTCTGTGCTTAACAATAAGAGAGTATATTTTACACGTCACTCATACTTAACATGATAAATAATGTCAGACAGAAAAGAATGTGGCCGGCGGCCGCATTTTTATTTTATATTTAGTTTTTATATTCTCAGATTTTAGAACACCTGCAGGGCCGTTCTCCGTTATTGTTGCAATGTCAGTAACACCCGTCAGTGGCGGACTTAGGCTGTTTGAAGGGCAGGGGCGAAAAGAAAAAAAGGGCACCTACTGCACGACATGGGGCCCCATCAGCGCCCAAAAAGCATCGCTATGATGCGTTATGTGTGCTGAAATAGTCTTCGTCCTTGATTAACATTATGTAGGCAATCCAGAAAGGGCACCCTTTGGGACACTGTTATGTAGTGGCAGCATAGAGGGCACTTTATCATGGCACTGTTTACCTTTGGAAGGGCATCCATAGGGATTGTCAAGTTTAGACAATTGGAAGGGCACCAATAGGGCACTGCATCACATTTTATCCACTAATAGAGCACTCATTAAGACATGTTATTGTATTTTCTTGCTATGTTTTCCTATGTGAAGGGCAGCCAATAGGGCACATACTCTCGTTTTCGCCACTCAAGAGGGCACTTAAGCGCAGTGTTTTCAACCGGGGGGGCACCTGCCCCCCCCCCCCCCTGAGTCCGCCAGTGCCACCCGTTATCCCCCCCCCCCGAAAGAAAAAGCGCGGTTAGCAGGTGCTGTTTGGCACAGTTCACACAGGAAGAGCCATTTGAAGCTATGGATCGGCATTTGACGTATACGTCCCATTGCACTATTCATTTTAATAGCAGAACGATTTTGTGCCTCACGGTTGCTTTTTTTGTCGTTATTTTTTTTTGTCTCTCGCCGTTACCGTAAACCTCATCCGCCCTCATCAGAGTAAAGCTGGCGTCACTCTGCTTCGCCGATCTCTCTGAGACTGATTGAAAAAAGCATCCAAGCTGTTCACATACATGCGAGCGGAGCAGCAGGGTGCATTTCCTCCAAAATAAATGTGGCTGGCATCCAGTGGTGAATTTTCGAGTAATAACGTAACTGTGTCCTTTTTTTTTTTTTTTTCCTGCTCCTCGTGACAGAGGCTGCACCGTGAGCCGAGAGGGGACGCAACGTTCTGCGTCCCCGACGCGTTTCGCTCCTGTGCAACCCCCGCCCCCCACCCCCCCCTACTCCCCTTTGCCAACGCAGCTAAACTTCCACACATCGATGGCCAGCTCATTTGCATTCTGTGAGCATGTCATTACTCACAACATCTGATGTCTATAAAACACATTAAAACTGTTTCCTTCAGCAAAACGTTATTGGCCCGGCGATGCAGACATCATTATATTGAAACTGTAAAAATGTAAATTGATTTGTAAGAAAATGGCCCATTAACTCTTTCATTAATGTTAATAATGTGTTTTTTTTTCTTCTTCTGTAAAATAGGGAAGGATCACATTTTGCATGGTGTTACACAAACAAATTGCAATAAAACCCTATGCAGGGTGTACAAATGGACACGAGCATGCTAATCACCGGTCACTCTTTTAACGCCTTCTCTAGCACCACCTTTTTTCAACACAAGCCAGAAAATAAAATGGTTACTGTTCTTGAACCGCTTTGACTACAGGCATAATAATGGATAACTGCACCGAGTAAAACACGGAACAGCTCTTTTTACTCCAGTCCATGTTCCAGATTTGGGAGGTCTCTTCTGTAAGGTAACCCTTGGGAGTTTGTTTTCCAAGAGTCAGAATTACTCAGAAGTATTACTGAAGCAAAGTAATGGAAGCTCAAACACAGTGGAAGTGGAAGTTCTTTTTTTCCTTGCCTAAAAGATCTGTAATGGTTTTTGCCGGGAGAATGATACTGGATAGCTACTGACTTTACTGTTGTTTGTTTTGTGTCGTGTTACAAAATAAGGAACCGTTTTCACTATGACACTAGTTTAGAGAGGTCGAATTGTGAGTTTGAACACTTTCAAACGGTATATGGTGTGGCCAGATTATTTACAGCACGGTGGCGCAGTGGTTAAGCACTGTCACCTTGCAAGAAAGCGGTTCTGGGTTTGAATCCCGGTCCTGGTCCTCTCTGCGTGGAGTTTGCATGTTCTCCCCGTGTTCGCGTGGGTTTCCTCCAGGCACTCCGGTTTCCTCCCACACCATAGATATGTATGTCAGGTTAGGTAAACTCCTGCCATTGTCCTTGACCAAGGCACTGGCCTCAGCACTGGAGTTGGTCCCCGGGCGCTGCACTGTGGCTGCCCACTGCTCCTAAGCAGTTAGGATGGGTCAAATGCAGAGGACAAATTACCCCACGGGGTCAATAAAGTATAACTTAACTTAAAAATTTAATCGAAAAAAACCCCACAATGAATGCAACTAAAATATAAAGCCCTTCCAGCCTGAATATGGCCCTGTGCTAGTTAGGGGGTTAAATGCCTTCATGCTGATTTTGCCAGTGTGTTGTTGTGACTCCATTTTCTGTGCATAGGCCTCAGTTTCTCCACTTGATTTTTGGAGAAAAAACACACAAGGGCTCTGAATTATTATTTCAGAAAGCAGAAAGGCGTTTATTAATAGCAGCCAGTCTTAACAGGGTCACACAGTATAGATGTTGCTGAAATGTGCATGTAAAAAAAAACAAAAAAACACAAATATGTAATTACCTAGACGCATATTAACGTGCCGGGGAGTGGAGGAAAGGTGTTTTGACCGTTGCAGGTCGTCTTCAGGTGAACCCATGCTCCCATTTTGACATGCTCGTGGCATGGCACATGATTCCTCATCCTTGGGAGAAATGTAATACCAGCAGCTTTAGTTTATTTGATGAGGTGTGAAGGGCGGCGGTATTAACACCTCAGAACGAATCTGTTTGGAAGCGCAGAGCAGACGATGACACGTACAGCTTCTCACTGTCCATCATCGGTGTGCTGTCTTTGACTCTGTGTCCGGCTTTATTTCCACTGAGTGATGCTTCTAAATCTGCTGCTGCTGCTACTACTGCTACTACTACTACTACTACTGCTACGTTTACTGCTACTGCTACTACTACTGCTGCTACTGCTACTACTACTGCTGCTACTGCTACTACTACTACTACTGCTGCTACGTTTACTGCTACTACTACTGCTACTACGTTTACTGCTACTGCTACTACTACTGCTACTACGTTTTACTGCTACTGCTACTACTACTGCTACTACTGCTACTACTACTGCTACTACTGCTGCTACTACTACTACTGCTACTGCTACGTTTACTACTACTGCTACTACTGTTACTGCTACATTTACTACTACTGCTACTTCTACTACTACGACTAATGCTACAGTACTGTTGCTACTACTGCTAATACTATACCACGGTCACTATTGTTACAACAACTGTACAACCACAATACTCCTACTACCACTGCAGCTGCTGCTGGTGTTTCTACTACTGTAATACTACGTTACTACTGTGTTTACAGGAGCTTGTATCACTGACTGGTTTTAAAGCAAGGCTTAAAGTTACGGAGGAAAGTGAATTGTGTAATTGTGTAATTGCATTGACCCTTAGTTGCACCGCATATTTAGATAGCACTTGTGTAACCTGATGTGAAAAGTTGAACATGATTGTTGTCTGCTTTTATGTTAAATGTTAAATTTTGTAATCTCATTTGTAATCTCAATGAGATTTTTTATTTATTTAACCTTTATTTATCCAGGAGATACCTCTATAACCTGGTTAAATAAATAATAAATGTACTAAAACTACGACAACTGATACACCTACAACTGACAGCGTCAATGGCACCAGTGATTATTTTTTAAATATAATTTTGTAACTGTAATATGTGGTTATGGAGTAGGTAATGCTGATTATGCTTAGTTTGATAATCCATAAAGTCTGATTTGCAATGGTTGCCTCTCTCTTTTCTCAGGAAGGTGTGCATGGTATTAGACAAGACCGTGGCGGTCGCTGCATTTTTTACCTGCCATGAAAAATCCCGCGTTGAGCCGCTCTAAAAATTACACATTTCAACAGAGCTTTGCATAACATTAATACCGCCATAGCAAACTCTTCTTTTAATATTCTTAACAAAAGCCCTTAATATCCCCGGCTCATGTTAATTCACATCTAAAGTGGAACTAGCCCCCTTCTATAATTCCTCCTCCATTCTCAATGCGCGTTTGCTCAGCAGGCCATGAGATTGCTATTCTTAGCAATGTACACAGGAAAATTAACATGGTGTCCAGCAGATGATGTGCGCTAATCCTGTTTGGTGGGCTCCACGGGCTTAATTTAAAGTGTGTGTGTGTGTGTGTGTGTGTGTGCGCGCGTATGTGTAAATGTACTCTGTTTGGTTTAAAGAAATGTTTCATTATGCGCATGATACACAGGCATATTATTCAACGCTTTGTGAATGCATTATACAAATATGTAAGACATATAAAGTGAAGTCTACACTTGAGAAACACGTTTGTCATTATTCAAGTTGAACATCAATTGATGTGTTTATGATCAGGCACCAGTTTTGCTAAAACACCAGTGTTAACAAATAAGAAAACAAAAAATAAAATACAAAATAATCTTTGAATCAAATACACAGGTGAAGAAATGAGCAGTAAAAAAAAAACAAAACTCAAAATCATGAAGATTGCATGCATATGCTCGGGTGTGACTACAGCATATGCATGTATTTATGGGGGAAATTAGTGTGAAAAGATTTTGAACAGCCTCCCAGAGATGTTTTGATTTGAGTATGCTCTGATAGTACAGGCTCAGCAGGGGAGCTCCCACACTGATGAGGAATTTAATCCTCTCATCGGAAAAGCGGGTCCTATCTCAACTCCTGCTGCTGGGGGACCAACAACACGAAAGCGCCAACTGACGGGAGGACCAAGAGGAATGAACAAATAAATAAATAACTACTGCTAATGCTGCTGCTGCTGCTACTACAACTACTACTACTACTGCTGCTACTACTACTACTACTGCTACTACTACTACTACTGCTACTACTGCTATTACTACTACTGCTACTACTGCTACTACTACTACTACTATTACTACTGCTGCTGCTGCTGCTACTACTGCTGCTGCTACTACTGCTGCTGCTGCTGCCACTACTACTACTACTACTGCTGCTGCTGCTACTACTACAACTACTACTACTACTGCTGCTACAACTACTACTACTACTACTACTGCTACTACTACTACTACTGCTGCTACAACTACTACTACTACTACTGCTACTACTACTACTACTGCTGCTGCTACTACAACTACTACTGCTGCTGCTACTACTACTACTACTGCTGCTGCTACTACAACTACTACTGCTGCTGCTACTACTACTACTACTGCTACTACTACTACTACTGCTGCTGCTACTACAACTACTACTGCTGCTGCTACTACTACTACTTCTGCTACTACTACTACTGCTACTACTACAACTACTACTGCTGCTGCTGCTACTACTACTACACCTGTAATACCACTGTACTACTACAACTGATACAACTACAACTGACAGCCTTATGGCACCAGTGATTATTTTTTAAATATTCCTGTTTAACTATAATGTGTATACTAAGCCTAACTAACATTGGTTACTCCATACCAATGTTGGTTTGGCTTAGTTTGATAATCCAAAAAAAGTTAAAAAGATAATATTTTATTAAATAAAAATAAATAGCATCAAGAAAGTTTATTTGTAAGTACGTGCTCATGCTGTCCGCTTCTGCAGAAAAGTACGTTCCGAAGTAACTACATATGTACGGCTGCTGCCTTTCAGAGTTTCTTAAGGTGCTTCTTAAGTTTTTATCTCAAACTCGTACTTAGCTAACCCCATTGTCTGCGGCTGTCACCTCCAGGATGAGAGACACAGTCACGCAAATACAATCGTCATTTTACCACAAAAGCACACCTGGTGCATTCCTGTGTATTCTTATGCCAGCTGTCCATGTTAAACTGAACAGTTGATGCTCTTCTGTCTTTTCATAGACTCCACGCTTAGCCTGAATATGAAATACAAAAGACTATTGTAGTGTTTTAGGGTTTAATCAATTCATAATTCCCTTCCCAACACAGTGTTTACCTGCACCTCCTAGGAAAGGTATCAAGCTGCCTTTAATGTAACTAGGGTTTGCACAGCTCTCCAGCAAACCTTAGCCGAGTCCCGTCAATAAATCAGTTGCTTTTCAAGTTATGTGCTTATAAAAAACTTTTTCATGACTTTGAAGATTGAGATATCATATTATTATTATTATTATATAATAACTGTTGTGTTGCCGCTACAGCGTGAAGACTGAGAAGCCACCATGGTGTCACTGCCATTTAGGATATCCCACATGCTCTTCCCTTCATTTAGGATATCCCACATGCTGTTCCCTTCATTTAGGATATCCCACATGCTCTTCCCTTCATTTAGGATATCCCACATGCTGTTCCCTTCATTTAGGATATCCCACGTGCTCTTCCCTTCAATTGGGGTATCCCACATGCTGTTCCCTTCAATTGGGATATCCCACATGCTGTTCCCTTCAATTGGGATATCCCATAAGGCTCCTCATGGTTAGATTTCTTTCCTGTTATTTTAAGAGAGATTCAGCTTGGTACTTGGTAGGGCATCAAACCCACAGCTTTTCGTTGTCAGTTCAGACACTCTAACCACAAGTCAAGTGCGCAAAACCATCTGCACAAAATGGTGTCTGTCCTCTGAGAAGTCGCCGCTATTCTGGCATCTGGGAGACGGCACAGTAGGCGCCGGCAGTAGGTCAACAGCGGAGTGAAGTGCGACACGGTTTAGACCATATTTCCATACGAGATTAAACAGAAGCTTGTCCAACAGTCCCTCGGCCTCTACAGTGATCGGTGACATTGGGCAGCTGCTACCTTGATTGAGACATCTGCAAAAAGCAGATGGGCTTTTGGAAGAAGAGGGTTTGATATGTATCTCTGACATTAAAACGAGCGGGAAAAAACTGCAGTTAGCACTGTCTAATCAGGAAGGGGGGAAAATTAGGAAAATTAGGCTGTCTGGCGAAAGGCACCACTGAAATGTCCAAGTACGCTAATGTGCAATTATTAAACTGGCGCAGGGACAAGACAACATATTTCTGACTGGAAAAAGAAATGGCGAATAATGCCGTAGATGTGGCCAGTTTACGATACGTCACAATCGGACGACACATTATGGATCACAACCAGATCTACAGTAGCAACAGCAGCAACAAGAAGTCCAGAATTACAGGGTATGCTTAGCCCTACTGCACATACCTCAGCAGTGTGTGTGTGTGCGTGTGTGTGTGTGTGTGTGTGTCTGTGTGTGTGTTTGTCTTTGGACTGATTTGTTGGCAAGTGCAGGGGCCGGCGTTTGACTCTTTAACATTGACATCGGCGCATATGAAAGTTTCAGAGGCTCAGAGTAGCAGGCCGAGCCGCTGCAGCGGATAAATAAAAGATTGAGCTGGAGGCTGTAGAAGTGCGGAGCGCTGTAGAAGTGCTGGAGGCTGTAGAAGTGCGGAGCTCCACGTTACAGCCACAGCTCCAGCACGATCAGATCTAGGCTTGTGCCTCATCGTGGGGAGGGGAGCACGAAATATTGAAACAGACGGCTCGATATTTCCGAAGAACGTTCCGGCCTCTTCGTCCGCTCCGGCTGCACTACAGCCAGCCGACCCCCCTGACTGACGGCTTTTTCAAGCACCTCCATCCCTTTTGATTTGGTTTTTGTTTCCTCGCGTGCCATTATTGCGAGCCGCAGCCGTATGTAAATGCCACCACCATCTGTGAGAAGGAGGCGGGCGGTGATTTCTAATGAATGGCGGGAAAACTCTCGGGCCGCACTTTACCTATAAAATAAAAAATAAAAATTATTGTAGCATTCAGGTAGCCAGTGTTGACCTCACAGGAATTTTAAACTTCTTTAAACTTCTTTTCTCCTTTCCTTTCCCCCTCCTCCTACTCTCCCCTTCATAAAATAGAGAGAGAGAGAGAGAGAGAGAGAGAGCACATGAGGTCAGAAACACAAGCCCTGTTATTATAATCCATGGCATTTTTATTGTTACGGAAGTACTCAACTGGCTGAATAGACGTGTATAGCTCGCTGTGCATGAAACAACCCCGCCTCCCACACACACACACACACACACACACAAAAAGAGACATAAAAAGATAATAATAATAATGATAATAATAATAACAAATAAATAAAACGATAAATTTATATTAGGAAAAATGTTTTTTAAATCATTTGAAGGAAAAATATATCAGAATCCCTTGTGGCCTCAGTGAAATCTTCATTTTTAATTCAACACTATCAGCACTCTGACCCTGGCTATTCTTCTACGGAGGTTCCCCCGCTCTGGACCCCATCGTTTCTGTGAGAAGGGCATGCAAAGCAAACAAGAATCTACAGTGTACCGCTCAGTCCGCTATTTACACTGTATGAGAAGCCAAATAAAGTGCTGAGAAATTTCATACATCTACTAATGTGTGACAGCTATTACTATTTACAGTAAACCTTTAAAAACTGTTATATTTTAGAGTACTCTATTAGCAACTTCTGTCTGTTGTTGGAACAGAAAATGTCAGCTTACATCTGTGCAGGACTTTGGGTTTTTTTCTTTCTTTTTTTCCATCTGAAATCTTCTTGCAAATGTGAAGAAGGACTAATGGTGCATTCTGGTTTTTAGTAATTTGGCGAGGGTGGTTTAGTGTGCACAAAGTAGCTATTTACAAATTCAGCAGCTGAAACATCTGTTGGCAGTGTGGTTGATGGTTTTCAGACTAAACTGTGTGGAGCAAAACAGCACCGTATACAGCCTTGATTAAAAGTCATTGTGCTTTCAGACAACACTGAAACACTGTGGTCTTAACAGCCTTTTTCTTTGTTTCGCCACGAGTGCGCAGAGGAAATGCACGCAATTAGACTACAAAAACATTTTATAATATTTGATTAAATGTAGTGATTAAAATAGGTGACATTGAAGGCGGCAGTGTGGTATAATGGTTAAGGAACGGGACTTGTAACTGTAAGGTTCCAGGTTCGATTCCCAGGTAGGACACTGCCGTTGTACCCTAGAGGAAGGTACTCAACCTGAATTTCTTCAGTATATATCCAGCTGCATAAATAAATTAATTTAAAATAAAAAAATGAAATGCTAAGAAGTTGTGTAAGTCACTCTGGATAAGAGTGTCTGCTAAATGCCTGAATGCATAAACATTGTATATGCACAGCTGAAACAGTTAATTTTATGAAGTATTTGGTGATATACGTAATAATACATTTCTTTGTGGCTCCTGAGACTCACCATCTCTGATACGTTATATACCTTGTGTCTGTATGTTGTTAATTTTAATATACTTTACTTATACATTCATTCATGATATCAAAAGTACTTGCATAATTTATCCCATAGAATTTTACGAACTGCATTTTTCTGGGTTGATGTTGTTTTTTCCAGTTAGAAGTTGGTGTTTCCATCCTGACACAAAGTCAGATACTGGTTGAAAATAATTTTTGCTTGTCACTCCACGGTGGGAGGGGGGGGGGGGGGGGGTTGGTGCAGTGTTCATTTTACCATCTAGACAGCATCTAGGCACTGTCTTTAAATGCTTTTATTTACCAATCAAAGTGAAACAACACTAAGTTATATGTATCACCGTGCAAAACTTGCACAACAGGCCGACATTGTGGTATACTGATTAGGGAGCCAGAGGTTCCTCCAAAGCACATCACATTATTATTATTTTTTAACTTTCAGAGACCTTATTGTCGAAGTGAGTTTTAATCCTTGCCTTTAGTTTTCTGGCTTGTGGAACACACCCCGTATTGTAAGATGATCGTCATGTTCCACACAGTCTCAGTTGGCGCTGACGTTTCTTTTTTTTCCAGTGACACAGCCAGGCAAACATAGTGAAGACCTTTGCTTCTAATTCTCTCTGTAATTAACCTTGATGGAGCAGGCGGGTTGAGTGCCTGACAGTACTCCTGCGCTATCTGTTTGGCGTGGAGAGAAACTTTGATCCGCGGTGGGCAGGCTTTAATTTTTAATGAAATACCACAATTAACGTGTAACAGTTTGAAAAGTGGGTCGTGGAGCATCGATATAATTATCTTGTGATTCTTTGTAGTGTCGGTGACCTGGAAGAAATTTTGTCTCACAGGGGAGAGTGTAAGCGGAATTGTGTTTTGATTGATTAAAAAAAAAAAATAAAAAAATGTTTCAAGCTCCAGTATTGGAATAATTCGCAACCTTCCATCGCAAACGAGGTTAGCATTAATGCCCACAGCACACATTCGCCCGATTCCTATAAACTGTAGAGTTTTAACCAGCCAGATCAGTCACGTCTCTTTGCCTAGACTTCCCATGGCAACAGAACATTCTAATTAGAAACACATTTGTGTGTTTTTTGTTCATTTATTTGTCTCTTCTCTCTATAACACTTTCAAAATCATCATCATCATCATTATTTTTGTGAGATGTTGCCCATTTGGAATTGTCGGAATACCCAGTGAGTGTTAAATTGCTTACTAGCATATTTATAGGTAGCATTCAGCTATACGCACATGACATGGCCTTCCTGTTGACCGGGACACTTTTCACCTTTTCCCAGTGGGACACGGATACTGTTGCCGCTCAGGTGAAGAAGAGAGGGAGCGGTCAGAAGAAGAGGGGGAAAAGGCCATTTAACAACAGCAGCATACAAAAGACATGAGAGGCCATGTTAAGATATGCAGACAGGAAAACAATCCAAGACTGTCCCACCTCATTTCCAGCGGGACCAGCAGGGCCCAACTGAGACGGGCGCCAAGCCCCTTTAGAATGAGACCAAAGCATGGATAGGTCTTAGCAAACAGCACAAATATTGATGTACGTTTAACACTACATGTACATTTAGCACCCTAGGGTGTTTATATGAATCCACAAACTCATATAAACACGCTAGGGTGTTAAATGGGCACCGCCATTTTCCACAAGCACAAAACACCCTTAAACTTAGCATGCAAGGTGACTAGGAAACACGTGGATATAGTTTGCAATATAAACCTTACGGTTGAGATTGTGTCTGATTCCTGGATAAATAGTTTTTGGATATTCCATTGCAGAGAGGCGCGGCGTGAAAGTGCTCTACCATCATTTTATTGGTAACCCGGGGATGTGATGCTAAAACCCGGGTAATGTGGCTGCATTTATTTTACTTCAGTGTCCCTGTCAGCAACCTTTAAAAGGGGAAAGTCAGTTACATATTTCTTAGTCACTGGAAAATATGGAGATTTGAAGAAAGGCACCAGCTCACAAAACTGGGATCTGGTTGAAATCATAATCTTCCTCTAACTTTCACTCGCAATTATAGACACTTACAGTTAGAATTGTATTTATGTATCAGTCAAAGATAAGGATAAACGTAGATTGAATCCGGGCCTGCATCAACGTAGCAGAAATAATACTTGGGTGATGCCTAAAAAAAGATACCATGCCGTAATATTGCTTGATTTTTTAAGCAACCTGGCTAATTTAAGGTGGCTAGATGTACAGCCAGGTTGATATATAATAAATGTAATGGGGTGTGACGTGTGAGATGGGAGGAGCCAAACGCAGCAAGGGGAATCATTAAGCCCTTAGGCCACTAAGGCGGGATACCCGCAGATAAGGGAGGAGACAAGACAAGGAACACAAACACACCACAGACGCTACTAACCGGCTAACTGTCAAACGCTAAGTAGAGCGCAAGGACAGGAATCTGAACAGCCAGACATAATACGCGCCCTGTCTCGGCAACGAGACAAATCAGAACGGGCGAGTAGCGTAAAGGCAAACATTAAACAATAAACAAACACCGCAAAATAACACGATGGTAAGAGAGGAGGCGAACAGGAACAGAGATTTAACGTTCCCATGGCGAGATAAATAGGCTCGCAGTCAAATGAATAAAACCAAGAGGGTAAACACCCGATCTCCCAGGAGAGAGAAACATTTTACAGGTGAGCCGACGAAGCACTGTCGTCCCATAACTTTATTATCCACAGACTAACGCAAGCTTAAATTGGAACAACCGCCCTAGCCTCTCGGTAAAGGAATGAATAAATTAAACGAGGCGAAAATGGAACCGAGATTTAACGTTCCATGGCTAGTTTCATAAGTAGCAGTCAAATGCAGAAAGCAAAGCGGTAAACACCCGATCTCCCAGGAAGGAGAAACATTTTACAGGTGAGCCGAACGGAGCACCGTCGTCCCATAACTACTATCCAAAAGACTCACGCAAACTTAGATTGGAACAACCGCCCTAGCCTCTCAGTAAAGGAATAAATGAAAACGAGGCGAAATGGAACAGAGATTTAACGTTCCATGGCGATATAAAAGGCTCGCAGTCCAATGCATAAAACTTTACTATGCACAGACTAACGCAAGCTAAAATGGAACAACCGCCCTAGCCTCTAAATAAATGAATAAATTAAACGAGGCGAAATGGAACAGAGAGCTAACGTTCCGATGCTATATAAAGACACGCGCAGTCACACACAAACACGTCCACAACAACGCCCAAGCTCCATATAAAGAGACACACCCGGAGAACGAAACAGAACAACAGTTCCAAACAAAATCGTCCCGCAGGTAAAAAGGACGTACAGGACGGCTGCAACAAAAGACCTACGCAAAATAGCACGACAGCCTCAATATAAATAAAAACCCTGAGTCACAACAAAGGGGAACGTAGTCCACGAGAAGGACAACAGGGAATAAACGTACCACGGCTACTTACTGACTCACAGTAAAACGGAATTGAGTAGAAGCAAAACGCCAGGTCTCTAAGAAAACCAAACAGGCGAAAATGGAACAAAGAGCTGCTGCTCTATACTTCTACGAGCAAATAACTAAGTAGAAGCGAAACGCCTGATCTCCCAATGGGAAGATATGTGCCGAAAGGCGAGCAGAACTACTGTTCTGAACACAATCGCCCAAAACTCCATACACGGAGGAAACGCACAAATAAAGGCAAAAATAGAGCAGAGATTAACGGTCCCAAACTCCTACGAGAAAACCAACCACCAAGCCAGCAAGAAATAAGCCCTGTCTCTAAAGAGACGCTAACAATGGGCGAATAGCCAAAACGGTACAAAAATTCACAGCCAACAATAACACCACAGTACATACAATTAACAATCAATGTCGAAGCCCCGAACGTAGAAAACGGTAGGCTTATATACCCCTCTCCAGGTGACAAGCAACAGGTGTAAACGCTTAACAAAAGATCCGACAACTCAGCAGGGCGGAGCAAGCATCTACCAAAAGGGCAGCGCCCTCGCGTGGCCACCAAAGAGAACGACCGCAAGGGGAAACAGGGTCAAAACCATGACAATAAATACAGTCATTTTTGGTGTACCAGTGGTTGCCAGCAAGGACATCTGAGTTAGGTAAGCCCTGTTGCACTGTGTTTTTGTGTCTGTGTACACATCTGATTTTGTAATATTTTAATATGACAATACCAACCCATTCCATTCAATCTTTCCCCTTAATGGTTTCATAAACGCGATACAAATTCATAATTTGCGTCACTTAACACGGTTCAGCCTTTGGTGTCATTGTCTTTTACGGCATTGCAGCTGCCCTCCACCATTTCTCTAATTAATCTAGGCATGCTGCCCTATACTACTTCAATAAGCCATCATCATTCCGAATGTATTTTGATTGATTTTTGTCAGCTTTTGACCATACTTTCCTCGAGATCGATAGCTGCGGATCAATGCCGAATGTTTTCTTCAGAGCCTTTATTAAAAAATAGATTGGCTACGCGGACCGCCAAATTACTGACAGTTCTGCTCACTTACAATGCATGTTAACTGGATTCTTATGGAACAACACTGAACCATCTGAGATTAGTCTGGGGGTGAGCAGCACATGAATAGAGTAATAATCACCCCACCTCCTCCCAAAGAGAGGAGAGGGAGAGCGAGAGAGTGAGGGAGGAAGATAGAGAGACAGAGAGCGAGAGAGAGAAAGACAGAGGGAAAGAGAGGGAGAGAGAGAGAGTGAGGGAGATAGAGAGAGAGAGAAAACGAGAGGGAGAGAGAGAAGAGACTGACACCACTTAAAAAAGCGCATTTTCCTTTAAACAAACGTGCGGTGTCAAGGCAGCAGGCTCACGCACGCCCTGGAATCTGGTGACTTATCTCCATCATCGTAAGCGCAGTCGGCAGTGAGAATCGCCCGCACATCGACCAAGTTTTACGCAGCAAAAGCACAAAATGACGGCATCAGGGTTCTGTTCAGGCTTTAACCCGGGCCTGGCCTGGCGGTGCTCTGTGCCGACGAGTAAAAGATTAAATCATTTTCCCGGGGTAGTATCCTGTTTACCAAACGCATTCCACATGGTCCTTGGTTCATAGCAGTCGGCTGCGACTCGAGAGGTTAAATGGATTAAAGGCTTGAGTTGCCCCCCCCCCCCCCCCCATATCTGATGTGTTGTGTCAATATGTCCGCTATGCGCGCGAATCACAAGGACCGGCGGAGGACCCAACTCTCGGGTCTCAGGTGTGTTCAGCCCAGGTTCCGCGGGGGCAGCGGAAAGAGCACACCGTTCGCACCCCCCCCACCCACCACCTCGTCCTCACGCGGATGATTTTCCAGGCCGTGCGGCAATGATGCGTATTACGAGCGCCGTTGTCCTGACGTTGCCGTGGGATACGTGTTTGTGAGAGTCTGGGCCCCTCTCGTGTGCGCGAGGGGGGGGGGGGGCCCTGGGCGGGTCGGGATCTGCGGCTTTCCCTGCAGCTGTGGAGCTGGAGTGGGCACAGCTGTACTCTACAGCCTCAGCTGGAGACCGTGGGGGCGCTGAGGGGGGGGGGGGGTGGAGGGAGGGAGGGAGGGGGGGTGGGGGGGGGTGATTTGGGGAGCGCTGGGGTTAACACAACAGAGAGCATCGGTCCCTCATCATCCTCTAACAGCCCCAGTTTGACCCCGCCCAGCCACACACACGCACATGCACCCACACAAACTCGCACATACACACACACACGCAAACACACACACGCACACACACACAGCCTTCATCCGTGGCGTCCAGTGATTAATTGCGCGGGATTGCCGTATTTAGCACAGAGGCCAAAATCCATGGGGAGTCACGGGCCCCGATTCTGTCGACTGCTGTGGTTGAAACAAAGAGCCGGGAGCTCACTCCTCCCCAGGTCAAAAAAATATATAAACATCCAATTAAAATGTATTTATATAGCGCCTTCTACATAACATTTGTCCTCCACAATTCTTTTTCTGTCATGATCCAATACAGTCATGGAGACAATTACCTCAACGTCTCTGTGAAGTATGGTCAAGTGCTAATTTTTAAGTATCCAAGTGAGTACTGCCTGCTTCATTTTTCTATTTCCAAAACATTGGTCACAATACGTCTCACAGCATACCTCAGCTTAACCCCCACAAAAGCACTCCACCGGTATCAGTGCTAAAGTAAAAACTGCTACAATGCCAAATAGGAAGAAACATCAGACTCAATAGGGGGAGCCCATCTTCTTCGGGACCAGCTCGGGATTCAGGTTGAAGTGCCTCGTTGCCTCATTGCCTCACGAGGGGAGAGATTCCTCATTTCATAACAATACCCTCTGAATGTTCAATACCCTCTGAATGTGATTGACTTGGGGCCTCTTTGAGTGGCTGTTGGGAGATCTGTTTTACACCAGATGTCAACACCCAACCTTTTGGTGACATCACCTCCAGCAATTTCTAAAGTCACCTTAGAGAGGCAGTCCGGAATGTGTAGAGACGGGCGTTGAGTTTGAGTGTGTGTGTGTGTGTGTGTGTGTGTGTGTGTGTGTGTGTGTGTGTGTGCGTGTGTGTGTGTGCGTGCGTGTGCGAATGTGCGTGCGTGTATGTGTGAAGTGCGTTTGTGCGTGTGAGGTGTGTGTGTGTGAGTTGTGTGTGAATGTGAATATGTGAATGTGCATGAGTAGTTGTGCAAGTCTGCATTCTTCTCCAAACTGATTGATTTCCTGTGTGCCGGTCTGGACTCAGTGGTCAGTGAACAGGCAGGAAGTTCTGCTGGGAAGGACAGAAGCAATCAGTCAACAGACCCAGCATTAGACACGTGAAACACACGGGTGTCATGTATTAGATCACAGATGAAACACCAGCAGCTGCACCTAACACTTAGAATGTTTCTAATGATGAATGTCTTATTTGAATTTTTAGAAGGATAATCTGTACTGGGAAATATTCAAAGGGGGTGACAAAGCTTCAGTATGTCAAAATAATACTAACAAATACTGGCCAGTACAAGACAAAACTTATTTGAAGATTAGGCTTTTCAGATCCACAATTCATATTATCTGTCAAATAATAATTTGTCAACATTTATGATTTATCCTAAATGAAAAATTTCAGATCATATGTACCTGATCCTCCTGTTACAGAATCATTTATATAGAACTATTTTATTGTAAACATATTACTATTGAGAATATGAACATTAACATTAATAAACAAAAGAAAAGTTCTAATTGAAAGTTATCCAGTTGAGTTATCCAGAAAAAACACAGCAAAAAGTTCAGTATGTGGTCAGAACTGATTTTTTAATTTTAATATAATACATTTGGCCCATACACTGGAGCACATTTTATCCATTTTGGCCTCTGTTACAGCTGACTAAACAGTGAGAATTTTCCGGTTACCGCTCATTATAGCGTATTTGATGCATATTCGTCCATCGCCGGTTACTCTGGACTGAGGTAGGGGAGAGGCACTGTTACTAACCAAGGGGCCAAGACTGGGCTTTCGTTTTGAAGCTCACTTCGTGGTTGGGCTGGGAGCAGCAATTGTGCCATTGCTCACTAGCGCCACTGCGATTGGCTCCAGTATAGGTCTTTCACCATGTAAGTCAATGGCAGCAATGTGGTCAAAATACTCATATAATTATTATATAATTATACTAATATAATTTTTCCCACAAAAAAATGTGATTGCAATAGGTGCCTTTCCTTCATCTAATGCCTCTGCATGTGCTGATTTTATAAAATATTGTGTCGTTTGGACATGGTATTAACATTTGTTCAGGACCAATCAGAGGGACAGGTTGAGTCCTCTCCTGCTCCACGGAGCAGACGCAGTTTGTACAAACTGGTGGCGAAAAAATGCATCCAGAGCTTCAATTCGGTTTTTACGAGGCCGTGGGAAGGCAATGGGTGACGTCACAGTGACTTTGTCCATATTTTTATACAGTCTATGTAACTAATGCTTTTTCACACGCCTGACTACGGCCACTCTCGACTTCTTAGCCCCAGACGAGGTACAACTGACCAGCTTTAGCGCGTTTTGTTGCAGTTGTGGCCCAGTGGCCTTGTCAGAAATCAATTCGAGATCAGAGCTCCTTTACACACGCTCCCCACAAACTAAATATTTTATCGGAGGTGCACATCTAGAGCTTTTAAAGATGCGCATTGGTCCGGTTCCCCACGTCCCTGTAGCTCACCTGTGATTGGCTCTGCCTCTTTGCCCAGGTCAGGGCCAGGTTAAAATCAATTATAATCAATTATTAAGAGTCTTGTGTGTCTCTCGGAAGCTGAATAGGGAGGCAGAAAAGTCTTGTGGTGTTACAAAATACAGTCCAGTTTTATCTCTTCACTTCTCACAGATTGTCAAACCCTGGAACAAAACTTATCACAACCGATTGATTTTGCATTGATTTTGTTGTTAGTTATTACATTACATCACATTACATTATTTGCACTTGGCAGACACTCATATCCAGAGAAACTGCGAAGAACACTAAGATAGGGCCACACTAAGCCAGGAATACTCTCAGATAGGTGCACACTGCTACTTCCTGTCCAAGGTTCACTGGCCTATTTGGTGTTGAATGGCTGTTACTCCAGCAAAAGGACCAGGGCCTTGAACTGAAAATGATAGTAAATGAAAATAGTATTTTAATTTTATTCTTTTCTATTAGAGCCACCTTCCTTCAGTTCAATTGAGAGAGAGAGAGAGAGAGAGAGAGAGAGAGAGAGAGAGAGAGAGAGAGAGAAAGACTTAGCTTCCCTTAGATTTAGATGATTCCGCCTCCAACCCCAAGGGTGAATTATTTAGTCGCTTTCCTCCAAAAAGTGCTGCAGGGAGCACAGTTAACTTTATTTAATTAAAAATATGAAAACCTCAGCACAGCGTCCTCCCCCTGCATGGGCCAGGCCTGCGATCGCCACACGCGGCAGCCGCGCATAAACGGAACGCTCACGGTCCCGCGGCGGCTCTGGCCAAAGGGTTGCCAGATTCTCTCTCTTTTATTTTCACCATGGGAAAGGGGGGTGGGGGGAGGGGTGTCGGCTAATTAAAAATATATAAAACAAGGAGGATAGCTCGCATTATGTCAGCCCTTGTTTGCCATGACAGCACACTCCACTGGGCATTGAGGTAATTAAAGTTGAAATAGATAAAGACTTTGCCAAAGATTATTTTTTTTGAACACTGTAGTCTGCAGGCATGGAAGACTGTCAGATTCCAACTAAACTTTCATTTTTTTCTCTTCTTTTATGGAAAATGCTTCATGAAATGATAGATGACCCAGTTAATTAATATTACATACTTTAGTGTTAAATGTTAAATCAACCCTGACAGAGTACATTTTACACCAATAAAGCACATTTTTATAAATTTTTTCAGGTAAATGGATAACACTGAAGTTTTTATCCCGCGTACAGTCACGAGGTTCTCCGTTTGTTGGCAGACAGGTGCTTTTGTTAAAAGAGAATGGGGTGGAGTCAGCCCGGTGCTAAAGCAGGTGAAGGAGAGGGGAGGTGCCGGTGGCTACGGCAGCGGTCAGTTTTTCCACGCCTCTAAAACGGTCGAATCTCTGAGGCACGGCGGTTCCGCGCCGGCGAACGATCTGCTAAACCGAGAGGCTCCTCTTTTCCCTCTCGAATCAATAGCTTTTTCATCAGGGGAGCGCTCCTTAAGCACCTTTAATCCCCCAGTGGATAACAGCGCTGCTCAGATTTGGGTATTGCGCGCTGGGCTGGTGCCCCCTCCGCTCCCTGACATGCTTGTCCGCGTTGATGTCGTTTGCTACACGGTAAAACGGTCAGTGCTAATTCTACTCTTACAGAGTACATACAGTCCCTGTTGGACTCATATGTATCCTGTTCGAGTGGAATTAACGCTGGACATTTTATGGTGTTCTGAAAGAGAAGAAAAATAAATAAATAAACGTGTACCAAAAAGGAAGGATGAATGAGAGGTCAGAGATAATGCCGTATATTTACTGTTATATTACAGGACAAAGTTTTGACAGCACACTATATACAGTATATATATATATATATATATATATATATATATATATATATATATATATATATATATATATATATATATATTATACATATTGCTGTATATATGTATATATATATACTGTATACACAGTGCCCTCCACTATTATTGGCACCCCTGGTAAAGATGAGTAAAAAGGGTTATAAAAAATTCACCGTTCGGTGAATTAGCTTAATCTCACAGTGAAAAAGTTAACAAAACCATGTGTGCCACAATTATTGGCACCCCTGCATTTATATATAGAATAAAGTAATCATTTTTAATATTTGGTCGCTTATCCTTTGCATGCCATGACTTCCTGATGTCTGTGACCCAACAACATGAAAAGACTCTTGATATCTTCTTTTCTGGTACTCTTACAAGCGACACTATAACCTCTATGCATTTTAATGGATCTCTATGGGAATTGGGGGTGGGACTAGATTTAGCTGTAAATTATGCTGGAACTGTATGGAATACATGGTTGGTGAAATCATCAAGGGTCTGAGGTATCAAACAAGCCTCAATCCATCACTCTGCTGCCAGATATGCAGTAGATATGGATGGATCACTTTAAGGGTTGTTTCACCTGACAAATTTTCCTATTGAACTCTATGGAAAAATAAGTCAGGAGAAGAAACCCAAGTTATCCATCCATATCTATTGCATATCTGGCAGCAGAGTGATGGTTTAAGGCTTGTTTGATACATCAGACCCTTTATGATTTAGAGCCATTTAGCCAACCATGTGTTCCATACTGTGCCAGTGTAATTTACAGCTGAATCTAGTCCCACCCCACAATTCCCATAGAGGTCCATACAAATGCAGAGAAGTTATAGTATCGCTTGTAGGAGTACCATCAGTACTTTTGATATGGTTGGACATCAGGAAGTCATGGCATGCAAAGGATATGTGACCAAATATTAAAAATTATTACTTTATTCTACATTATGTTAAACTGTCCAATATTTTTTGATGCCCGAAAATGGGGTGGCCTATGTAAGGTTCTATAATTTCTAAACGGTTCATCCGATATGGATGAAAATACCCTCAAATTAAAGCTGACAGTCTGCACTTCAACCTCATTGTCATTGTATCTTTTCAAACTCAAAGTGCTAGAGTACAGAACCAAAATAACAAAGTATGTGTCATTGTCCAATGAATTATGGTGCTCACTGTATACTGTATATCCTCCTAATACCTGCCAATTTATTTTTGTCCCCTACATGAGAACTATGGTGAAATCGACACTACAAGGGACAGTCAATAAAAATTAAATTATATTTTTGAAGATATCTTCACCTCAACATATTTTTTGTCATCCAAGACGCATGCATTATGTCAAAAAAATGTAAATAACTATACGGTATACGGCATGGCTGGGATATTTTTTCTATCACACTAAAAACTAAACCTGTTTAGCATTTAGCTCTTGTGAGCCAAGGTCCCTCTTTCTCATTACTCAACAAACTCCTGAAATTACGCAACACCATTCCCACAGCTAAACCCCCCCTAAAACAGGGTGTGGTGTTGGATGAAAGAACATGACTTTGCACAGTGCGATAATGAGGAGTCAAGGGGTCTGGCAACCCGTTCAAGGAGGATTACTGTTCTGGAGATTACCCAGTCCTCCCTGCCAAAGGGAGAAAAAACGAGAGGAGAGAGAGAGAGAGAGAGAGAGAGAGAGAGAGAGAGGGAGAAAAAATACAAAGAGGAGCTTAGCACTTTACGCGTGAAAAGACAAGTCAAGCAGCCCGGCACCTGTCTCCTCCAAAAGTCCTAATAGTGAACATATCGTTTTGCAGATTTAATCAAGGATATTGATGCGGGGTTTTTTTTAAATTTTATTTTAATAGAGCTTTAAGCAAATGTCGTTCCGATGGAATAAATATAAAAAGCTATTAGCGGAAAGCCCATCCTTTACAGTTGCGGCGGGGGTTGTGCCAGAGGCCCATTAAGTGGCTCTCATTGCGGCCCTCTCGATGACGACGTAATGACCCACAATCATTTTCTAAGTGAATTACTATTAGAAGCATCGCTGGCTTTGAGGATGCTTTAAAGTCAAATTAAAGCACATTGGGGGGGGGGGGGGCGCTCCCTTTCCTCCTCTTCTTATAGCCCGATCATTCTTCCTCTGTGTAATTTCAGCTCTTTAGACGTAAAGAATTTTGCACATTATTATTGCGCGAACAATAATTCTTCAGGGAATCGCTAGTTAATAGCTCGACTCGCGCACGCAAAGCGGATTCATAAAAGAAAGGTGTAATCCTTTTATGTGTCGCAATCTGCCTTCACCCATGAGTGTGAAAATGAGACCAGATGCTTCCATTGATCCTCTTAACGCCCTTAAAAGTGGCTTTTCGCCACCTAGTGGTGAGACAAAGGTATTGATCTTGATTGGGGGGAGTCACTTATGATTTGGTGAATAAGTTATTGGATAGGTTGACTGAATTAGTGGGTGGATAAGTGAATTAGTGGTTAAATGAGGGGGGGGGGGGGGGGGGGGGGGCAGGGCTGGTAGTCAATATCAGATGCCATCTTTAGTCCTGTTGAGACAATGATCCAGTGGTGAGTTCTGTTTAGACTGCATACTCATCAGTGAAGCCATGAGTAGGAATCTCAACACTAATCAACACTAATCATGAGAAACATCTCTCTTCTTCCTTTTGTGTTTATGCTACTAGCAGTTGTGTGATGTAGCCCAACCTTATGTGATATTTATTTATTTTACATTAATTTGTCTTTTTCATTTTTGGCTCCCTTGGCTCTTTGGATCTAGCTGGGGGGGGGGGGGGGGGGGGCCCCTTTGTAATACAGGGGTAATATCTGTCGTATTCAGTGTGACCTGACGCTTCTTAACCTTTTTTTGTGTTTTTTTCTCATGATGGCTTTCACACTTCACCACAGAATTTCCAGTGTTTTTCTTTTTGTTCCACAGTAAACAGCTATGAAATACAGAAAATAAATGACATTGGAAATCCTATCATAATTCTGCAGCCGTCCTTACTGCATAAACCTCTGTGTGGTTTAAATGAGTCTGTAGCCATCTTACAGAAACTAATAAATGCGGTTCAAAAGGAATGCTAGCTAACAATTGCCCTGCAAGTGGCAGCCATTTTGATTGGATTGTGTTGATTTAATTGAATCCAGGAAAAAGAGAAATCATTACAAAGGGAACTGTATCGGAATGGTGCAGCGCACTAATGCAGTTTTTGCAGAGAGGAGAAGTTACTGTGTTACGTATTTCCGTGTTTCTGAAACTATCGGTCGGGACCCAAAATGGGTGGATAAAATTTGGGTCTCAAACTTCCCGATATTAAAGAGTATTTCTAACTTGGCTTCCAGTATTTAAAGGTTTAAGAACCAGTGATCTATTTGACCAGCTACTATGTGCTCCAGTCCTGGAGGGCCAGGCTGTATGTGCGTGCTGGCTTTTGTTAAACTCAAATATTCAGGCTTCAAGTTCTCAATAACCGTATGAAGCAGTGCTGGTTGACCCTGTATTGTGGTATATTGGACTGCAATACACCCTTTTCACCATGGCTAACAGACTGTAGCTTGCGCCTTTATCAAACATGACAGATCAAATAAATGATTGTGCCAATTAAATAATTAAGAGAGGAATTTGGAATGGAACCCCAAAAAGGACTGAACCTCATTGTGCTTCCCTGGCTCAGGATGTGAAAGGTGATGTAGTTACGGAAGGAAGTCCAGGAACATTTAAGGAAAATCACTTGGGAAAATCACTAACACAGCTGCTACACTAACACACCGTCTGGTAGGGTTGCCAGATGCCTGATTTTGGACCGGAATGTCCGGTTTTGAAAAGATTTGTACACGTCTGGTCCGGTTTATTTGTACAGGTCTCCTCGCCCGGTCCACACTCGGTTCTGATAAAACTCTGCCTATGTGCGTGTGCATGGTGTCCAGTTTTGACAAATTCAAAATCTGGCAACCCTATACACCCTGAGGAAGACACTGTGTCGAAATTTGTTTTTTGCGAGCAAGAATAATGACTGCCCTCTGTTAGTCAGCACCTCGCTACATTTTTGGGTGTGCGTCCTCCCTCCCTATCAATCCCTAGTGTCTGTGCCACACCCACTGACACGCATTAGGGTGGTCTACTGTGCTCAGAGCTGGGAGTCGTTGCTAAATAGGACTTAGCAGCGACGTTGGCGAGTTCTGCAGCTGCGTTGCTAACATCGTGAGCGGGATGTCAGGGTAATTTGCGGCCTGCTAGCACTGACGCACTCAAAGCGGCACTATGAAGGCGGCGCATGGCGGTGTCTCAGTCTTGGCAATGTTACTGCGACTAGTGGTCTCCCGGGCCTAACGCTCCTGGGCTGTGATTGGCTGTTATGATTGGCCAGGTTTGAAAATTTGGCTGTTAGCACTCCAGATGGACAGAGACAGAGCATAGACCAGACAGCATTCAGCCTTGAACATGCCAATATTACATTGTCATCTTCATAAATATATACTGTATATATACTGCATATATTCAATTAATACCTGACACATTTCAAATCAGTTGAAATAGGGATCATATATGTACTCAAACACATCCATATATACAGAAAGTTTAATCATTTCTCAGATAATTCCAGGTAGAACAATTTGAGTTACCATCTAATATCAACAAAGATCTTTTTAAAATGTTTATTATTGTGTTTTAATAAGCCTTGTCGATTGGATGACATTATACCTGCGCATCCAAATTCACAATCAAGCTGCAGTATTGTTAGTCTCCTGGCTAGCACTAGCTTTCTGAGACAAGTTCCTTAAATAACAAAGAGAGGGGAATGTGTGAAAGGCAGACCCAGCAGGATCTGTAGCACTTGATTTTAAGGTCAGTCAGAGACCTATAACTACACAAGTGAACACATTTTCCCTTTTGATAGAAAGTCCTGCACTGAGGTATATGATTACGACCTGAAAAAAACCCCCCTGAGAGTCAAACGAAGAACCATCATCCTTTTTTCTTTTTGTAAAGAAAAATACAGAAATACAATTTACCGTACACGAAACACATATGACGAGCCCAATTTATGAAATGTGAACCGTTATAGCAAGCTATCAAGGGGGTTGTTTTTGGTGTTTCCTTTTGTTGAGATTTGATCTTGTCTTTGTTCAGTTAATACGGAATGCACGTCTATGATTTTGTGTGAACGACAAAAAAATAATTTTTGAAGAGATTCTAATTTGATTGGATTGCATTAGTAGTTACTGTTCTTGAAAGCTGGGATTGTTTTACAAATCTTTGTCATTTGTGAGTGTATTTTCTTAACGACAGGGAATCAGTGTGAATGTAATAATTTAATTCATGTGCTAATTCCCCGATACACAGAGTACAGTGACAGATGTGACATCACAAACAGAAATGCCACAACACGTAAGAATACTGTTCAGATATTACATTTTAATGCAAAAAAGATTCAGAAATAAAATACTACAATATGTTACGCTGCCAATATTTATGCAATGTATGCCTTTTCTTACATATATTTTTAAATCTTTGTATACCTTATTAAAGACAATTTTATACACTTTTTTTTTGATGGCATAAAACATGAAATCAATTACATTTGCTCTTTGGAAGCAAGTCAACTTTATTTAGAGATTAAATAATCCATTTGCCATTGCATCATGTTTTCTTTAAAAAGGAAGTCATATAGGATTATTGTATTTCACACACTCTTGCTCATTGACCTTCACTGTTCTTCTAAGAGTATGTGCCTGTCTCAAACCTCCACAAGTCACATGATAAGCAGGGTTTGTGAGCATGCACAGATTTATAGGATTTTGTGGCAAAATGCCCTCACTATACGTACATCTTGCAGATTCCCAGGATATAGGACAGGATATAGCTTGCAAACTAACGCCGATATTTGGTCGCAAGTCTGTTCTTTATAGAACACCATAAAGGAAGCCATAAGTCACCATAAAGGAAGCCACGTAAAGTATTCTTCATCAGGAGTAAGAGAGAGAGTCAGCCCAGTGTCGCCACGGGAACATATTTACGGCGGTGTTGGGTCGGGGTTGACGTAGGCTGGAAGTTTGGGGGGTCCCAGAGGACCCCCCCACCCCACGGCTCTGTGCCGCGGCTTCCAACTTTTCCCCCCGCGTTACCGCGGAGAATTTGCATGAGGACCAGGACGCGATTCGATGGCTCAAAGAAGAGAGAGAGAGAGAGAGATAGAGAGAGAAAAGGGATGAAGGAAAACACGCCTCCATCTTGGCCAACCTTCTTATTCCTGCTTTACGGCCTGATCAAGCTTTCTCTTTGAGGCTCGTGCGAGCTGCATCCTGTTTCCTGAAACAAGGGATTGAGCGAGCGAGAGAGAGATAGACAGACAGAGAGAGGTGGATAGATGGATAGAGAGTGGGAGGGAGAGAGAGAGAGAGAGAGCATTAGAAGAGTGTAGTTTCTTCTCCTCGCGGCTTTCATACGTCCCCACGGAGACGAGCTCACTGAACATGAAGAGGACACACACAGTCCTGTGCCAGCCCCCACGAGTCACCGGTGCCCCAAAGCCACACTCCACCGGTCCCTTCAAGTCTATTCTGACTGAAATTCATATTTTATCTCTCCATGATAGAGGACAGAACTATTGTTTTTCCTTCTTCCACCCCCCCAAACCCCCAACCCGTCGTCCGTGTCACGGGGCCTCCCTGGAGACGCGCGCGGATGTGGGGGTTTTTCCGGAAGGATCCGGGGGAGCGCCACGTACGCCGTTTATAAACCCACATTCATCCTAATGCATTGTCACTCACCAAAATGACAGATTTATGAGTTCCCCCCCCCCACCCCATCCAAACCAGAGCCTCATAAAATATGCAGCGCTGGTTCACAACACCGAAAGACGGTTTCCAGTGGCACGTTTTCACAGGCGCCGTTGGAAATGGGGTAACGCCAGTCGCCAGTCGAGCGACTTCGGGGGTTAGCGTCAGCGGCATCGTACGCAGCTACAGGCTCTCGCTGTCTTTCAGAGGATATCATTCTCTCTTGTGAGAAATGCAGTATGTGTTTGTTTTTAGATGCCGCGATAATATGAAGTTCAGCAAATTCATATCCCTCCAAAAAAATCTGAGCAGAATGTTTTTTTTTTTTTTCCATCTCACATTCTGCCAGCTTTTACAGAATGTGGAAAAAAAGGCAATGTTTAACTCCGCGGTAATGAGAACGATAATGATAGAAACAATGCAAGTCCAGCTACAATGTCAACGATGACTATTACAGTAATTAATAATAATTAATAAAAACTCTTAAAGCGGCAACAAAGAAAACCAATGATTTTGTTATGTGAAAAATGTATGGCGGTGTGGCTGCTAAAAGCCCCAGAAATAGTGGTGGGAGGACCCTGATATTTTGTGGGGGTCCTGGGCCTTGTCTAATGTCAGAGGAAGAAGTGGGTATAACAACTTGAAAAATAATGAAATTAATGTTTTTTTTTTTTAATGTATTTTATTTTTCGGAATTTTTTGGTCACATTTCTCAAGCTGAAATCCGGTCACACTCGGGCCCTGGCACCAGGGGATAGGGGCTTGAAAAACCCTGCTCTCTTTTTCTGTCACAGATGTCCAGAGCACTGACCCCATGCTAAAACCAATGGCTCCATGCTGTGATTTGAATCTAACAAGAATAAACCGACCAACAATGACAACAAAGCAATCTGGATACCAAGGCAAATGAATGTGTGGGAGCCATAAGAAATTATTAATTCTAGAAAAGTGTATGTGTGTGTGTGTGGGGGGGTATTGTATAAATAATTGTGTACGCATGCGTATACCTTATGTGTCTCTGAATGCCTGTGCATGTATACCTGTTTGAGTATGCTCCGAGCACAAAATTTCTCCTTAAGTTAAAGCGGTGTGTGGATGATGTTCCGACATAAATATAATTGATTAGACTAAACGGAAGATTATGAAAATATTTCAAGGTTATCTGTGGATAATAATGTGTTATCACTGCAGCTGAAGGGGTTTGTTATATCACTGTCTGATAAAAAAAAAAAAACCGCACACACGCACATGCACACGCACACTCACACACACACACACACACACACACACACACACACACACACACACACACACACACACACACACACACACACACACACACACACACACACACACACTGTGTGATTAAATGAACGGCAGTTAAAAGGAAAGACATAACGATGGCGAACACGCGGGTCAGTTATAATTTAATTGTCGCTGCACTTCACTGGGAAGGTATGGGCTCTGTGCTGCTCGGCCGAGCGGAACACGACGCGTTAGCGTGTGTAGCAGGGCCGCGGCTGACTGCCCGTCAGGCTCCCAGCTGCCTGGCGGTCGCTTGCTTTTCGAACCCCATGGAGTCTGTGCACTGGAGAGAGGGAAACACAAGCCAAAGGGCCCACTGCTTTGTCTCCTGTTGCTACCACACTGGGTAGTTTACCTCAATCTCTCCAACCTACAACCAAGCCTCACTGCCATTGGAAAAAAGGCCCTACTGTTTAATTTTGAATGCACAAATTGTTGCAAAAAAACAACAGAACAAAACAAAAAAAAAACTCTCGCTTTGTTTTTTAGTCACAGTTTTAATCCAGCTTTATGAACTGTCAGCATTTTATAGCAGAGCGACTAATAAAGTTTGTTCAAAACCACAAATGTGATAAACTATTATAATACTGTGTTGGAAAAGACACTTTTCGCTCTTTTGAAGACACAATTCATTTTTTTGAGACGTGTATCTGTGGGTCTGTATCATGGGATGTATTGTATTTTCAAGTGATTTGCTATGAATTTCTGTGGTTCTGTCTGTTTGTCAGTTTGAAACGGAAGCCCCTTGTGCTCGGCTTTCATTAAAGACTGTTGATGGGAAGCGCACATTGGCAGTTGTGTCTAACATAATTTCTTATTAGCTTCGTCTTGGCACTTCTGCCAGTGACAACAAAGAACAAAGATTTATTCTCATTGCAAGGAAACAAGTGTACTGGCAAATTGATAGAGCGTGCAAACAAAGCTGGTGAATCATGTTTTCTTATCGTTCATCTTTTTAAAATCTGTCAGTCCTGTTGTGAAGAGGCATGTTAAACATTTGAATTTCAACTGTCACTTTGAATTGTCCATTTGCATGGCAGATGGCCTTCCCAGCTAGTTATAAAAGCTTACATTTGATACGCAATGAGTCCTGTTAGCTAGTCCATCACAGAAGAAGTTTGGCTATGAGGATGAAAGTCAAGGATGAATAAAAAGGCACTATTTTGGCGGATAGACAAGTATCAGTCCTGACACAGTATTGTTGTCACAGAAGCCCCATTTGGGAATCGAACCCACAGACTTTTGGTTGCAATCACAGTTCACTCTCAGAAATAAAGGTACTGTGGCAGTAAATTTTTCTTCTTATGGAGAAAATTTCCCAAATGTACCCTGAAAGTATATAATAATGTTCCATTTACTGTAGGTACTAATGAGTACTTTTTCAAGCAAAAACAGGTACAAATGAATTATTTATTGATGGCTAGGGGTACAATTTTACGTACCTATAGGGTAGCACCCCAGTGACAAGCATTTGTACCTGCTTAGGTACTTTTCGTACCTTTTTTCTGAGAGTGTTCCTCACCGACTGCACCTCCAAGTGCATATAAACGGCATACAAAATTAAATAAAATAACGGGAAAATAAAAGTTATTCTATTCTATTCTATTCTAAACCTGAGTGAGTTGGATCATTTGAATTCAGAAAAAAATAAATCTGTTTTGTTTCAGTTGGGGAGAAGTTATTTTCTGCCAGCAGTCTCATGACAAGAGGGTAAAGAGTAATTTGCTGAGATGCTTAAATACTTTCCCCCTCACTCCGCTCACTTTCAATATTGGAATTCCCTTCCAGACCATATTTATGAGGGAGGATTATGACTTAATCCCTTGTTAATTAGAAGAGAATTTCCAGAAGCTTAGTCGGAGATGTTCATGTGGAATTTGGAACCCTCCCTGGAGCTGCTCTCTCTGGACCCGCAGTAGACAGATTTCTGGGCCTGGAAAAGGAAGGTGGTAGAGAAAATGAGAGAGAGAGAGAGAGAGAGAGAGAGAGAGGGAGAAGGAGAGAGAGATAGAGAGAGAGAGTGTGTGTGTGGGGCGGGGGATATAGGGAGGGGGTAAAGAGGTTCTAAAAGGGCACACTTCCAGCTGTAAGTGTGCTTTCAAATGCTGCAGTTCGCAACCTGCTCAGTCCTTATTTTTAACGCCATCCTCCGCCATCTTCATGCCAAATGCTGCTAAGTAGGGGGACAATCCGTTGTTTTAATTGCACCGAAGGGCTGCCTTTTTCACGGCTCTGATTATTACAAAGGCTGTGCTTGCCAATGACTGCCAGACAGGCTGGCATGCTTTTACCAGTCAGATGTGTAGAATCTCTATAAAGGTACCAAACTGATGTCCCTGACTTTAAACACAGCAATAATGTTGGTGTATATTTAACACTGCTGGTGTACATTTAACATCATAGGGTGTTAAATGTTCACCACCATTTTTGCCATGCAGGAGACCCATGGATACACAGGGACCTAAGATACTGTGACACAGGCCTGACAGGAAAAACAATCATACTGCGCATCTGGGGGGTGCACTACGAAGCAGGATTACTGAGTTAGCTGGATAACTGCACTGAGAAAAAACCCGGAACGGCTCTTTTTACTTCAGTCCGTGTTCCAGATTTGGGAGGGTACCGGGTTTTACTCAGTGCAGTTATCCAGCTAACTCAGTAATCCTGCTTCTCTTACTCAGTGCAGTTATCCAGCTAACTCAGTAATCCTGCTTCTCTTACTCAGTGCAGTTATCCAGCTAACTCAGTAATCATGCTTCTCTTACTCAGTGTAGTTATCCAGCTAACCCAGTAATCCTGCTTTGTGGTATTACCCCTAGGACTTCCCCACAGTCTGCATTGCATTACACTTTTACACTTTCAGAAATTTAGCAGGTGCACTTACATGCAATCCCCTTTAAGGTGTAAGATCACAAATATGTAATTAGAATGTTCTTAACCAAACAGTCTAATGCTGATGCTAAACCAATGGAGTTCTAGAACACTGACTTAGAATTTTGAAAAAAACATTCCAAAAACATACTCTCCTAAAGGGTTAATATGGCTGGGTATATACAGCACTGAAGCATTTCACAGTAAGTGTCTTGCTCAAGGGTATAGTGGTAATGCGCCACTTGAGAAGCGAACCTGCAACCCTGGAGTAACCCAGCCAGTCCCATATCCGACTACACTACACTGCCATCCATTCACATGTTACACTTTTCAATTAGGACAATAAATGAGTGAATCCATTGATTAATCAATAATTAATTAACGCATAATTTTGGATCGATTCGCTCTCTTTCGAACTGAGTGCCTTTTAGATGGAAGGGAGACGTCCACACGGGCAGCCATTACTACCCCTGACTGCAAATAAGAGCTCGCGCTTAATTAATCAACAGATTCCACCTGCGATTGGACGAGGCGCCCTGGCGGTGAATCAGGCCAAAATAAGTGCAGCCCACCGGCCCAGCATGGTTAATTAGCCACGATAAGTCACTGCGGATTCCTTTTATTTCCACAGGAAGGCCTGCTTTGAGGATGGATGCTGTACTCCAACGCTGTGAGGCAATAACACTTAAAAAGACCAGAAGGAGAATTAGCCTGGTGTGCTAATGGCTCTTGTGTTATTGCTCGCCCGTGGACTACACCCCTAATGGCAGAGGGGTCTGAAACATGGCCCCCGCTCCTGTGACCACCACCCCACCCCTCCACCCCCCATCCATGTGGTATAGCGCCACCTACAGGACCATCACCTAAAAAAACATTGCTGGCCTTGCTACATTTGTTCATGACAAAAAAAGCTACATTTAATAAAATTTTGTGTTATTAACCAGGGATGCCCTCACATTGGGGAAAGAAAATGGCTGTGTTCACACCGTGCCGCACCGTATTAAAAATCAGCGGTACACGCCGCTTTGCCGCAAAGCGAAAGTGTATTGTGCCACAGTCTTTAGAATAAGGCGAAGCCAGTCAAGTGCTCTAGGCTAACGGCGGGCATTAGATCTTTCTTAAGCTGTTTCCTTAAACAGGAGAGCTCCGTGCCCCGACGTGCCACAGGGCCCGATTCTTTCCACCCTCAGCCGTGACGGTAATCCTGAAACATTTAACAAAAAAAAAAGAGAAACGGGTTCCTCATTGAATATGCTTCTCGCATCAGCTGCTGCAAAACGTTCACATTATGGCGGGAAAAAAGGCTATCGCTCCACACGCAGGTCCCTTGTATTATTGGGCAGGATGCAGAGTTGGCCCGAGCAGTTTATGCCCCTGTAATTGGGTGGTTATAGGGTTATATTTGTTAGACAAATAGAGCCGTCCCCGCGCCTCTCTCCTGCTCCTTTCTTCTTTACAGCCACCAAAGGGCATCATTAGCCCTTCCACACAGCCGCGGCACGCTTACGCATGCTTGCAACGGGACTCAAACACGGCATGCTTATGTGCGCTCGCAACGGGACTCAGACACGGCACGACCTGCCCTGGCTATGCTCACAGGCTTAATAGACAGCACTGTGCTCGGTAACTCTGGACCCTGTGTCACTCACAGGCTTAATAGACAGCACTGTGCTCGGTAACTCTGGACCCTGTGTCACTCACAGGCTTAATAGACATCACTGTGCTCGGTAACTCCGGACTGTATGTACACTCACAGCCTTAATAGACAGCACTGTGCTTGGTAACTCTGGACCCTGTGTCACTCACAGGCTTAATAGACAGCACTGTGCTCGGTAACTCCAGACCCTGTGTACACTCACAGCCTTAATAGACAGCACTGTGCTCAGTAACTCTGGACTGTATGTACACTCACAGCCTTAAGCCTGATTTATACTTCGTCGCACGCCCCTTTCGACAAGCGTCGAGCGACAAAAATGAAGGCGTCAGACGATGTTTGGCATTTATATTTTGGCCGACGGTCTGCTATGAGGGTCCGGTTGTCTCTATGGTAACGAGACGACAACTTCTGACCGTTTTCTTGCATTTCCTAAAACATGGCAGCGCTCCGTCCCATAAACCAAACGGGCGAAAACCAGGGCGAGTATATTTTCGTTAAACAAATGCGTGAAATGCTGGATGAAGGCGCGCATTTTAAATATTTTATAATATTTTCCTCTATCCCCTCCATGTTTACCAACCATAGACTGTAGAAAAATTACCAACATTAGTGAAAACCAAAATAAGGAAGTGAACAAAAAACATATTTCTGGCTGTCCAATCAGACTGCGCGACAAAGTACTACATTGTCCATGACATAACAACATTCTAGAGGTGCGCGACACTGAGAAAAAGTGTCGAACTACACTTTTTTCAGTTGAAAAATATGTAATTTTTGTCACTCGACACTTGTAGAAAGGGTCGTGCGACGAAGTATAACTTAGGCTTTAATAGAATAGAATATAATAGAATAACTTTTATTTTCCTGTAAAGGAACTTCAGTTGTAGCCACCAGCAACATCAAAAAAGACAGACAGTGGGGCAGACCCACAACACACAAACAAACAAACAAACAAACACAAACAATCAAACTAATTAAGTGGGAACATCAAAAGCAGCTCCTCATCTGCCTCTGATGTCTTGAGCTGTCCAGTGTCACCAAGCAGTCCAACAATCACAGGGACTAAGCTGCCCCGAGTCGACCAGAACAATACGGATCTCCCGGATCACAGCTGCTCCAATCCATAACCATGCACTGAATTCTAGCTTTGGTTGGTATTTCTTCTCAGAGTCATTTGCATCGACAGACCTGAATGTACCTAATGTGGGCTTATGTTTTAACAGAAGCTTAATGTGAGCACCACTGGCAATTTGCATTTCGGTTGTTGTCTGTAACAGTTAATAGACCAACAAAACAATGCACATTGGGCCTCATTTATCATTCAGGCATATGTTCAAATCTGATCATAAAGTGAGCGTACGGCCATTTTTAGGGAAAGGACATTTGGGCCTCATTTATCATTCAGGCATACGTTCAAATCTGATCGTAAAGTGAGTGTACGGCCATTTTTAGGGAAAGGGCTTTTATCCTAAAATGAACGTGGGTGTACGGTGTGATGAAATCTCACGACAGCTCTCGACCTTGCGTACGCTTTTCCCAGTGGCGAGGCAGCGACATTGCATGCAATGAACAGCGAGGGAATAGTCCTGCAGCCTATAATGAAAGCAAATAACTTTTGTTTAGAGCACTGCGGAGTCAACAGGTGATTAACAAAAAGGTGCTCTTTGAAAAACATAGGTTATGTGAGCTTTAAAATCCGTGTTTGCCTTAAATGAGTAGCTGATCATAAAAATGGCATGTCCAAGTCATTTTATTTATGAAAAATATTAAAAGCAGTTAAGGCATCTGGGCAATATTTTAAAATGCACTTGACCTTCCTAATATACGATCAAGTCTGATTCATCATACATTTATGCTCAGATCAATGATTTACACAAGTTTGATGAATCACACGTGAGAATCTTGTACGCAAGCTGGATCCGTCAAATATATGCTATTTTTTTACGACCATTACGACCAGTGGAACATTTGTGCTATGATTACTTTGCAAGGCTTTTGAACCTTGTTTGATTTCCGCATTTACAACACAAATATGGGTTCAGTTCAATATTTGGCCAGATAGTCAGATCATTAGTGCTGGATCTGTCATTCAGTTGAATCATTAAAATTCTGGATCTGACGCTTCTCTTAAATTTAACACAAATTCAGTGCACTGCATACGAGCGTGCACCTATTCTAGGCAAGCATTTCTTGTTTTAAAATCTGCATTTGTGACATTCGGCTAAAGGATAGGTACCAAACAGAACTGAATCAACGGCGGTAGTCGGTTAAGCTCGCGGAGTGACAGACCAATTCATTACTTGACACCTGCTTGGCATGACAATAATTAGACTGCCACATGGCCGTAAAGACCCGGGACTAAGGATGTCACACGGCCTCACCCGCACAAACGGGACTTTATTAAAAGCCAGCGACAGATCACAACTGTGAAATGACCCACCGAGGTCGAGATGAAGGGCACGTGCTGTAATTAGTATGCTGTAATTAGTATGCTGTAATTAGTATGCTCTTCAGTAGCAGATAGAGGCAGAGCCCATTGTTCAAGCACAATCAAATTAGCCCCCACCAATGATCATGGATCTCAATGACCTCACAATGACTGTGACTCAATAGCAGTGACACAAAAGAGTACGTATGTGACGCTCTTCAGGGACGTCAGTACAGACATACAGTTTTACGTTATCGTGCTTATTTATTTATATTTTTTTATTCGGGCGATTATGTGGGAAGCTGAAGTAGAATAACCATTTTTTTTTTTTTTTTTGGCTTTCATTTGATCTGTTTCTCACTTTGTTTTACAACCTTTTTCCCCCTTAAAGTTTGAAAAGAGACAGAAAAAAAGCACTGTGGTAATAAACATGAGCCAAACATGAGTCAATGTTGACCTACGTCTCTGTTCTTCGCTTGCAATAAACCCACGGGTGGCAGGTCAACGGCGATGACCAGCGCCATGCTGCACACGCAAGACCTCCCTGGACCTCCTTGCGCATCGAGCTGGTTTCCTTTGATGGCTAGCCAGAAAACAAGGGGGGACGGCGATGAACCGCAGCAAAAATTTTAGCAAAAGATATTTCAGAAGAACAGAAAAGGTTATTGCCGGAGTCCTGCTCCCTCTACGTCGTGCACACCAGTTTCATAGCGTTTGAGGGAGAGAGGGAAAAAAAGCTCTAGTTTCTCCATAGTTTGGAGTGAATTAAATAAAAAGTTGCAAAGCAAAAGAGAAACACAAATGGAATGTGAGTCCTACGGCACATTAATCTCCACAGACAGCGTTCTAGAACACGTTGCTTTCAATTTCAGGTGGTGATTGTGTTACATCAGCATTAGAATGTCAAGCTAAGAACATTCTAATCACATATTTGCAATATATATTTCACCTCAAAGGGTTTAATATGATGCTTGTCAATTCACCACGAGTTCCACAGTATCAGTCCTGCGGAAGGAACAGCATCAATCAGGTATTGAAAAGCCCACTCAGAGAGCACGGAAATAGGCCTACTGCGGTTCCAACTTCAGACACTGAAATTGATGGAGTTAAATGTGTCAAATCCTGACCAAGTGAATGAACTGTTTAAGTTACAGAAATTCATTGATGGAATGAACATGCAAGAAGCACTCAAAAGGCAATGCAGGTCCTGGCTTGAGTCAGGCACATAAAACAATGTCAGGTTTTTACTTTACTTAAAGGTTGTATCAGCGATTTTGGGTGGAAACATAAATGATCACATTCATCTGATTTTTCCTCACGATCCGCTAGCTGCCCGCCCCATAAGCAGGCCGTCAAAAAAAACCGAGTCTCTGTAGGCAGCCTATGCTCCGAGATCGTACACAAAAACAAATGGTACTACCAACAACTCAAAACCAAAATAAACAGTATTCCAACCAATCACCGACAAGGGGTGGGTGATACTAATACGCTAATACTCTTATCTCGCTGAAATCTTGACGGATTTACAAACGGTTTGGTTTCTTACAAACGTTATTAACGTGGTTATAATTCTGGATGCTTGAACACTATTTTTTAAAACATAACATAATTGGCTCTGAGCTGGAGCTGGCTCTGTTTGTTTGGGATTTCGCTTCAGAAGTGACGTCACCCAAAATCGCTGATACAACCTTTAACAAGTTCATTCTGCAAAGCCTATGTTGAAAGTTCATACATGTGTATACTGCAAGTAATTGCGGATGAATGCAATGTAAAGCTCAATAGTTTAGCATGATTGAGCTGCTGATGTCCTGCATGCTCCAGTTCTCCAGTTGTATGCATTCATATCCATTATTACGCATGCTGTGCGCCATCCCAGTACCAGACAGTAACTGCTGAGGAATAAATTAAAAATCGATTTAAAAACAAAAGATGTACAGTACATACATGCAATCAGTGGTACTCCTTTAATCTCACTCTAACAACTCCAGTTCCATAAGGCAATATAAATGTGCCACCTTAATTAGAGGGAGTTACATTACATAACTCTCATTCAGCATACACTCGTATCCAGAGCGACTTTTTACATAATATCCATTTCTCCACAACTGTTTAGATAGTATCCATTTATCTACTATTTTACATGGTCGCCATTTATCCATAACATTTTACATAGTATGCATTTATCCACAACTTTTTACATAGTATTCATTTCTCCACAAACTCTACACAATGTCCATTTATCCATAACTGTTTGCATAGTATGCATTTATCCACAACTTTTTACATAGTATGCATTTATCCACAACTTTTTACATAGTATTCATTTCTCCACAAACTTTACATAATGTCCACTTATCCATAACTGTTTGCATAGTATGCATTTATCCACAACTTTTTACATAGTATGCATTTATCCACAACTTTTTACATAGTATTCATTTCTCCACAAACTTTACATAATGTCCACTTATCCATAACTGTTTGCATAGTATCCACTGAACCACAACTTTTTACATAGTATGCATTTATCCACAACTTTTTGAATAGTATCCATTTATACAGCTGGATATATACTGAAGCTATTCAGTTCAATTAGCTAATTAACTAAGATATAACTTATAGATATGTACTGAAGAAAAGTACCTTGCTCATGGGTACAACGGCAGTGTCCTACCCAGGAATGCAACCCGCAACCTTTAGGTTACAAGCCCAGTTCCCTACCCATTATACTACACTGCCAAAAATAAAGAAAATAAGAAAAAGCACACAACATTGTGAGTGGTTTCTTCTTGCATTTATTTATCCTGAAATATTTAAAACACACAAATGAAACTGCCAGGGGTGTGTATCCAGCAGAGATGCTTGTTCTTAGTTCAGTGATGTGACCCACGGGCTGAATAGAATCCACACCCCCAGCGCCATGCCCTGGCTGGGATGTGGGATGTTCTGTGGGGCGATGCATGATGGGATGCATGATGGGATGCATGATGGGGGTATAAGGGGTGCTCCCTGCCTTGTCACTCAATAATGGCTCCTCTGGTCGATCCGCTGCAAAACAAGCAACTTATTTATTATTTACCTTTATTTATACAGGGTAGGTTGACTGAGCACACATGCGCTTTTACAGCAACGCCCTGTTAACACCCCCCAATTAGCCTAACCTGCATGCTTTTGGATTGTGGGAGGAAACCGGAGAACCCGGAGGAAACCCACGCAGACACGAGGAGAACATGCACACTCCACACAGAAAGGCCCAGTCTGGGATATGAACCCAGGACCTTCCTGCTGTGAGGTGACAGTGCTGTCCACTGCACCACCGTGCCGCCCATGTTTCAATTTAAAAAAAAACAAGTACTATTTGTACTATGTACTATGTACTATTTTCTGAAGATATTTGAACATACTATATCACTCATAAAGACGTGATACTGCAAGATACAGCCGCTTGATTTCAACTAGCAAAGCAAAGCTAAGAGCTGCAACAATACCTGCACACCCAATTGCCAGTCACCCCCGCCCCCCCCCCCAACCCTCCCCACCTCCCCCCCCCGTACTCCTTTTCTACATAAAGAGCACCCCAGGTAACGCCTCATGTGCTCACTTTTGGTCTTTGTGCATACTGTAACCATGACGATGCCCCAGCACTTTCAATGGAACACTCCCCCACTAAATTATCACCATAATGCACTATGGATTTTTTACTATACTCCTGGGAGTGTCACATTCCCCGTGATAATAATCAACCACTGCTGCTGTTTCCCCACTCAGAAATTAAATATCTGCGGTGAGTGCACAACGAATAAAATATGTTGCTGGAGGAGAGAGAGAGAAAGAGAGAGAGAAAAACATACATTTATACATACATAAGATGGATTGTAAAAGCCAGCCGGGGTTTGTATTCAGATGTGAGACAATTACGGGAGGAGACTGAGTTTATCAGCCACTTATATTCTCAACAGCTTAATATTGCCTGTGCTCCAGGCCCACACGGCGATCTGTTCACATGCTGGCGGTGGTCACAACTTTGCATTCAAATGGCCCATCTTACTGCGGGAGGCCTCGTTTAAAACACTCAGCCATGCAGACGGGGTCCGTACACACCAAGTGATCGCGCGCAGGTAAATGCCTTGTACAAAAACAAGGCTATAACCACCGTCCTGACTCTAAAAATATGAGCATATTTTGCAGCAGGTTTAAATGCGAAGAAGCGGCACGTGCATATTCCCGTGCATTGAAGACACACATTAATTAATTTGTGTATCCGAATGAGCCATAAGCCAGTTGTGTGCCGAAGGTATGCTTTTTTCCCACCCTCTACAGTGAATGAAGTTTACTCAGTACTCTATTTATAAATGTTTCACGTCTTATCCCCCCCCTTGAACACATATTGTAGTGATTTTTATTAAAGATTAGCTACTGTGATTCTTCCTGCTGTTGCTTCTTCATTCTGTGTTATTGAAAGCATGTGCTGAAAAATACTGTAATATTGCGATAAAAAGGCAAAATGCAAGTGTTTATATGAATACTCTGTTCCTCTCCCCCTGTTTGTACATGGCAAATTATACACAGTGCCCTCCACTATTATTGGCACCCCTGGTAAAGATGAGTAAAAAAGGGTTATAGAAAATTCACCGTTTGGTGAATTAGCTTAATGTCACACTGAAAAAATGAGAAAAATCTAACCTTTAATTGAAGTAAATTTATTATGAGAAAACAATTATTGGCGCCCCTGCATTTCTATATAGAATAAAGTAATCATTTTTAATATTATGTCGCATATCCTTTGGATGCCATGACTTGCTAATGTCTGTGACCCAACAACATGAAATGACTCTTGATATCTTATTTTCTGGTACTCTTACAAGCGATACTATAACGTCTCTGCATTTGAATGGATCTCTATGAGAATTGGGGGTGGGACTAGATTTAGCTGTAAATTATGCTGGAACAGTATGGAATACATCGTTGGTAAAATGGCTGTAAGTCATCAAGGGCCTGAGGTATCAAACGAGCCTCACACCATCACTCTGCTGCCAGATATGCAGTAGATATGGATGGATCACTTTAAGGGTGGTTTCTCCTGACAAACTTTCCTATTGAACTCTATTGAAAAATAAGTCGGGAGAAGAAACCCTTCAATTTATCCATCCATATCTACTGCACATCTGGCAGCAGAGTGATGCTTTAAGGCTTGTTTGATACGTCAGACCTTTGATTACTTAGAGCCATTTAGCCGACCATGTGTTCCATACTCTTCCAGTGTAATGTACAGCTAAATCTAGTCCCACCCCCCAATTCCCATAGAGATCCATTCAAATGCAGAGACGTTATAGTATCGCTGGACATTTTACTGTGTAGGGGTGCTATTTTATGTACCTACAGGGTACCACCCCAGTGACAAGTGTTTGTACGTTTTTAACTACTTTTCGTACCTTTTTTTCTGAAAGTGTAGATGGACTAGATCAGTTGTTTTTAAACATATAAATCAGTGTATTTCTTTAAAAAATAGGCAATGCTAATAACACAGAACATTAAATGAATTTACCACATGTTCTTATCCGGAGTGTATTACAATGTGGGGGAAGTTGTTACCACACGTGCAGTAGCCTGGTTAATATGAGCAGTGCTGCCAGACTTGGCTCATAATGATATCAGATATATGTGTGTATAGATACACTGTGAGAGCTTACAACCTAATCAGCATTAAAGAGTGTGAGTGTGAGAGAGCAGACTGGACGAGCCGGAGAAATGAACACACTTGCTGGACTGGTATGGATGATGGATTGATTGCGTGGGTTGAATTAGAATAGAACCAACAAACAGACACACACATGCACACGCACACACACACACACACACACACGCACGAGCACAAACACACTGGGTGGGTGAGTGAAAACCTTACTTATGTCTCCGCCAATCAAAGACTTTGGGTGAGGTAGAGTGTATCCATGCACTCTTTTTGGTATTTTGCGCTAAATAATAATAATAATAATAATAATTATAATAAGGTAAATCCACGGTCTGACATAATGATACGGGTCTTTGTTTCATCCATATCGAATTAGAAATGTGTATGGCATAACACGTGCTCAAAGATTTACCAAATTCACTTTTTTCTTTTTTAAAGTTAAGGGAACAAAATCTGTGAAGTACAATTATGTTTCCTTGCCTTTCACGAGTGTTTTTTTTTTTGTGTGGAGACGACGATGGCAAATTGGCCTATTTCAAGCCCGTAATTTGACATGTTTTCCCGTCAGTTAATGTGCATTGAGGAACTGGAGAGAAAAGTGATTAAAGCCAGCTCGGAGATAATTATGTCAAACGCTGTGCTTGTCCTGAGCCCTCTTTAGTTGAAAGAGATTTCTCTGAAATTAAAAAAAAATAAAAAAACAGTGAAGAAAAGGATGGAAAAAGAAAGAGAAGAGAGGGATTTTTGAAGTGGTTCTCTGCATTACCGCATCCCCTCAGTGACCTCCCAATTGAAGCAAATGATGCCTTTTCCTGGAAATATCTTCTATTTGCAGTGTTCGCACAGACAGAAGCTATCTAACAAAAGGTGTATAATACGATGTGGAAAGTGGGGTGGAGAAGAGGCGAAGAATGCACTTTTTGAATTAAAAAGCATGCATTGTGACCGCGCCTCCATATGTTAAAGCACTCGGGAGACCTCTATACTGGTACATTGGTATGTAAGGAGAGAGAAGCTATTACAGAATACTGCGTTTAATAATTGCTGTGAAGCCATGCATCCTCTTAGGAATATCCGTGTTTTATTACCCCTGTTTCACGTGTCAAGATTCTCATGAATACACTGCTTAATCATGCTTGTCCTGAATTTATTTGCAGTGTATGACGGAGAAGGTGAGATATCAATTAAAGTAGGCAAAGAGGACCCATAATTTATAATTAGCAAACGAATGGGCTGTTATAAACAGCAACACTGAGTATAATAGCCGAGATTTAAAAAAAAATACAAAATGTTGATTTGCCCCCCCCTCCCCCCATGCAAATTAATACAGTGCTTATCAATGACGGGGTTACATAACGTGGCAAATTAATAATCATATCTGAGTTAAGAGCCGAGCAGATCTGTGACAGGCTCAATTTGATGCCATTGATGTACTAGCAGTATAAAGAGATTGAGCACTGGCCAATCAGTATAAAGAGATTGCGTCTGGCCAATCAGTATAAAGAGATTGAGCACTGGCCAATCAGTATAAAAGAGATTGCGTCTGGCCAATCAGTATAAAGAGATTGAGCACTGGCCAATCAGTATAAAATAGATTAGGCACTGGCCAATGAGGGAGCCGATGAGCCAGGGCAGTCAGAAGAGCAATGCAGGGCGTGCTCTGACCAAATCGCCCATATGCTCTGCCTAAAATGGCACCCCGGGTAGTTTGCGATGAGAGGAAAAATAAATCCCAGGAAATGCGTTTGGCTGAACGTGAGAGGATTGGCAAATTGGCCTTCCAGGGCCTTTTCACTTAATCAGTGTTCATTATAGGATGGCCAACTAGGCACTTTCCCTGGGGTTCATTTTAAAATACTTATTACTTTCCGGTAGAATTTTTTCACTTAACGTACCACGGCATATTGGTTACATGATATTTATAAGGTAAACTGCTCACCATTTTCCAGATCGCAGGCCTTATGCACACTTCAACTAGATTCATTCTAATTTGATTGTGATGGCCGGTATTGGACATTTAACTCAAAGCCATGTTTTATCATTGCTGTAGCTAGCAGGTGGAAAAAGGCAGTGATTTAAAATTACATCACAGTTACTTATAAATTACAGATTCCTTACAATAGTTCCAGGCCACCATTCACTTCATTCCTATAGGTATGTTAGCTAGCAAACAAACTACAAAAAAAACAGTATTACTTCACCGATCACAGAGGTTTGCTATCAGTAGATACCAAGAAGGAAATTTCTATTCCTGTATGTTGGACACACTGTGGGTGAGGTATGGAAAGTAACGAGCAGGATTATGTCACAGTTTCATATCACACTGTGATACACAGTGAGACAAAGAAAGATGCTTGTTAAGCTTCTAAATTCCTATATCCAGGGTTAAAATCCCTAGTAGTGCATGTTCAGGTTTTTTTTTTTTTGTTCCCAGCTTGCGCTGAAGGTATCCTTCGCAGGCTCTTTCTACTCCCACCGCTTCAAAAGGAAAGCCATGCCTGGGCTTATCGGGAACAGTGCAAACGCAAAGCCTGAGAAGATTTCACCGGCTCCTTAAATAATGAAGAGTTTCCCTCACACCGAGTAGCCAATTACGACGCGAGACGGAGGAGGAAAGCCAGGACCGTCGCGTGCACAGGGAATGCTTCCTGCAAGGAAGCCGTTGTCATCTCGCTGGCCATTTTCCTCTTCTGGGAATGCAATGTCACGACCATTTTGAATATGAATCCGGTCCCTGCTTTGCACTTGCGGTGGGATAATGAGGCTTCATGAAACCAAAAATAGCAGGAGCCACCATAGGCTATATCTGCTACCCACTGCATTGACCCAATCATTGTGTTATTCTGTGGAGAGAAAGAGAGAAAAAAAAAGTTTGATTAGTGAAAAAAGCCAATGATTGACAGCTCACAGTAGTTCCACCCATTATGGTGTTTATGAAGCATCATTCTCCCATTTCTAAACAGGCTTTAGCCTTGGCCAGCTAAAGGAAGAATCCTGTACCAGGCATTCAGAACACGGCATATGCAGTATTCCGGATGCAAGAGAGCAGTTACAGTATAATGTATCCAAAATCCATGTTTATCAAAACAATGTCCAGACCTAATATTTGTAATAAGTGTATGATATCAATATGACATTACAGAGGCTGTCACACAATATTCCCGGCCTTTTCTGGGGATCAAACTCTGCCACATATGGATCTTTGAACAAAACATGTTCATCATAAAATTACTAAGTTGCAATGGCTATCTTTCACATGCACGCACACACACACACACACACACACACACACACACACACACACACACACACACACACACACACACACACACACACACACACACACACACACACACACACACACACACACACACACACACACACACACACACACACACACACACACACTTTTGACACTTTCTCTGTCCCAAGGACAGCACATTTATTTCTCCGATGAAGTAATGCTGGGACGATTTACGAGCCTGGCGTGATTTGCAGTGACGACACATCACAACAAACCGTGTAAACTTTATGGATCTCTTCCTGTGTGAACTTTATGGATCACTTCCTGTGTCTTATCTGGCCACATCCCGGGTCCCGGGGTTCCAGTGTAAAGTAAAGTTATTAAGCTGAGTCTGGTTTTTAATCTTCGGCGTCTGTCGTGAACGTCTCTCTCGTGAACCCCGCGCTAAGATGCTCGAAGACGTTTCAGCGCGGGGGATGACCAAGGAGGACAGGTAATATGTCACTGGGGTAAAATAGGTGGCAGTGCAGTATAATGGTTAATGGCCTTGTAACCTAAAGGTCGCAGGTTTGATTCCCAGGCAGGACACGGCTGTTGTACCAGTAAGCACGGCACTTAACCTGCATTCCTTCAGCATATAGCTGTGTAAGTCGCTCTGGATAAGAGCGTCTGCCAAATACCCATAATGCAATGCAAAGTAAAATATGCTACGTGTTACTCCCTCTTAACAGACAGAGGGCTTAATCTGGGCTACATTAGCAAGACATCTTAAAGAGCCAAGATACAAAAGTAAAAGTAGAAAAAAAAAGTAGAAATATATAATCTATCTATCTAGTCATGGTTTTGCAGCTTGGACCTTTCCTTTTGGTGCCGCTGGACAGTGCCCCTGCCATGTTTTTCCACTTACCTGCACTCATTTGTTTCACCTGTGCTAGCGTCAGCTGGTTATTTAAGCACAGCAACTTCCTGGTTTGTTGCTTTTGTGTCATTCTTGCCACGCTAAGCCAGGTAACGACGGAACAGGATTTAAGCTACCACTTGTCCTTTGGCTAATTGCTAAAATAATACGTGGGACTTGCCTTAGTGAGTTAGGAGTTCTCTTTCTTTTAAGATATTTCGTTTTCCTTTCTCACTCAGCTCCTTCCTTGGTTTTCTTTTCTCAATCTCTGTTGAGATAGTACCTTGGTTTTGCCTCGTTTCCGTTAGCCTTTTATTTTAGCTCTTTGGTAGTTATTGAGCTAGAGGCATTCCTTTTCTTTTCTCCAATTTTCTGCTCGAGTCTGCGAGCTTTTCGCCCACGTTTCTGGGTTGCTATTCTTTGGCTGTACGCCGGGAGTTATTTTCCCTTTTTGTTTATTTTTCTCTGCTCTGTTCACGGAGTTCTAATTCCTTTCCCCTATTAGTGGTACTCCACGTCTGGGAGTACTTTGTGATACCCTCACGGTCGCGTCTGGTCCTCCGACCCAGTCACCTCACATGTCTATCTATCTATCTATCTATCTATCTATCTATCTATCTATCTATCTATCTATCTATCTATCTATCTATCTATCTATCTATCTATCTATCTATCTATCTATCTATCTATCTATCTATCTATCTATCTATCTATCTATCTATCCAACAAAAACAGACACTGGGGACAAATAAATTAGTATAACCCGCTGTATTAATGGTAAAGCACTACATTACATGTTCATTTGCACCACATAGACACTCATACATTCTTATGTCAATAACTGCAACATGCATATGGTATATGTCGCATAGTGCTGCATCAGTGGTGACATATTTGCAGCTGTTAACATCAATATTTACATAGTGTAAAAAGCACTGCTTGCAAACAAGTTACACGGCTTTTATGAAGCACCGTTCATAGAAGCGCTATATGAAAGGAGTACGGGGTATATACTGAAGCTTGGTGAATTGAGGAAGGCTGGTGCTGAAATTCTCATTGGCGAGCCGCTAAAGTCTTATTTGAATATTGCTCGGAAAACTCGGTTCTCTTTCTGGAGCACAGAACATAGACATTAGCATACTGTTCAATCTCATGCGCCCCACTTGAACTCCCTTACCTGATCCTGATCAGTGCAATTTAATTTATTACTGGGAACCTGATGCCTGCTTTTGATTGGGCAGATTAATAAGGAAGCTTGTCACAATATCTTTAGGGGCGCAGCTATCACTTAATTTGGTCTGTAATCTCAACCCGTCACATGGTTCTACTACATATACTGTATGTGTATGGACTGCCAGAGGGGGTACGGGGGTGGGTGTCCTCCTTATTTGCTCCCTCGAGCCATTTCAGTTACTTGCCGCTAAGTTTTCGTTGACCCCAAACTGAACTGATTTTTTTAACGTATATTCTTTTGTATTTTCTGCAAGGATTGGGTCCCAAACTTTCATGTCCTGACGACCGGGCCGCGCTCGACGACTTCTGTGGGAGGAAGAAGGATATGACACGCCCGGTGAAAAGGACGGAGACGGAGAGATAAGGTCCCCGGGGAGCCGGATTTGTACAACAAGGGAGAGCCGAGATATCTGGGGGGTGTGTGTGTGGGGGGGGGGGGTTTCCATGAAACCTGAAAACATCAAGGAATTAAATGCAAATGCGTTTGGGATCTCACACATTCCGCCGCGTGAGGCCGCGCCACGCTCACAGACCAGAATGTCATTTTCATATCCTGTGATGCTCTGTGTGTATCAGAAACGGGTCTCTGGGACCTTGTTTATTTCTTTGTTTTTTTGTTTTTTTTCCTCACATAGAAAAAAATAATTTAAAAACAATAACTGGGGGGGGGGGGGGGTTGTTTAAGACTTTATAGGGTGCTTTCATGTGATTCTTGTTAGTCTAACAGGATCCAGAAATAGAAAGCCAGGACTAAATTATGTCTACTTTTCAGTGATGAGTGGCACTGGGGGACAGCTCACGCTGGGTTAAAAGAATGGAGATCTGGAGCTGGGATGACGTCGCAGGTCACGTTTTGTGTATGTGTGTGTGTGTGTGTGTGTGTGTGTGAGAGATAGAGAGTGAGAGAGAGAGAGTTTTGTGTATGTATGTGTGTGCTTGTGAGTGGATATCTGTGTGTGTGTGTTTGCTGATGATTGTGTGCATCTGCATGGTAGCTGTGTGCATGTGTGAGTGTGTGTACATCTGCATGGTTGAGGGTGTGTGAGAGAGCTGTGTACATCTGCATGTGTGTTTGCGTGCTTGTGTGTGTGTGTGTGTGTGTGTGTGAGAGATAGAGAGAGAGAGAGAGAGTTTTGTGTATGTATGTGTGTGCTTGTGAGTGGATATCTGTGTGTGTGTGTTTGCTGATGATTGTGTGCATCTGCATGGTAGCTGTGTGCATGTGTGAGTGTGTGTACATCTGCATGGTTGAGGGTGTGTGAGAGAGCTGTGTACATCTGCATGTGTGTTTGCGTGCTTGTGTGTGTGTGTGTGTGTGTGTGTGTGTGAGAGATAGAGAGAGAGAGTTTTGTGTATGTATGTGTGTGCTTGTGAGTGGATATCTGTGTGTGTGTGTTTGCCGATGAGTGTGTGCATCTGCATGGTTGAGGGTGTGTGAGAGAGCTGTGTGAGTGTGTGAGTGTGTGTCCAGCTGCATGTGTGTTTGCGTGCTTGTGTGTGTGTGTGTGTGTGTGTGTGTGTGTGTGTGTGTGTGTGTTCCCATGCGGGTGCACATATGTGACCAGGATGCAGCAGCCCAGGGTGTTGTGGATACACTTTGCTATCTGCACCGGGGGTTAATGTGCACCCATCACACCGGCCTAATCTATCACAGGGTGCCTGTTTGTGCTCGGGCCCCCTGGCGCTCTCGGTCGCCATGCCGATACCACATCCCGGCGCCGGGGTGACCATTCATTTCGGCCAGATGATGGAATCCTCTTCCGTGCTTTGAAGTGGCTCCGGGGTTCAAATCCATGAATGTCAAAGATCTTTTAGCCTCCATCCCCTCTCAGAAATATCATGAATAACGTCAACCTTCACCTTGAAGAATTTCCATGTTCCGCAATATGTCCTGACAGTCCTCAAATCTATCAAAAACAACTGCATCTCCATGTGTTATATAAATCTCACTTGAAAACCAGCACATCCCCCCTTTTTTATGTTATTTCTGTTATTGCTGCGTTTTTACATTTATGACTCAAGACGTCGGGTGGCAAGTGGCGAGATTGTGTTGAGTGTTAATTTGATGTGACAGACGGCGTGTGTACTGGATTTCTCTGTTGCTGCTGAGGCCTGGAATGACCCCTGGAATTTCATGAACCAACTTAACTAACTCTGACTCACATTTGCAAACCAGCGTTCATTTTGCAAGTGCTTTTAGGCTTTTAGGCAACGATAAATTAATGTCACACGGTCAAGTGCTTTTAGGCATCGCCCAGCGATGGTTGACGTGTATTTACAGCGGTCTGTAAGTCAAAGTTAAGGATGTAGTGAGCGAATCAAAAGGAGAGACACCGATGCAGGACATGCATGTCTCAACCAAACAAGCAAATTGACAAAAGCCAAAAAATGATTAATTATAAAAGTGTTGCTAAGGCTTTAGAATCAGTTATGGCTGTCGCTCAGACAACACCGGGTCCATGTTTCATAATGAATAAGCAGGCTTATGTCAGTCATACAGTGCTGTGCAACACTGTAGTTTTAAAATTTTGTGAAAAATGAATGTCATCAAATGCCCTCCATGGTGTCACCTACTTATTTTATAAATATGCCATACTCTCAAGTGTTGCTCTCCAACTTGGTGCGTTTTGGCCAAAATGTAAAGGAGCTGCTGTGTATCATCTTTTTTCAGTATATACGGTGTTTTATTTTCTTTGTAAAAACTTGTTTGAGTTGTTTAATGGATTAAACATGAGAACAGGCAGAGTTTAACGCTCAGTTTCTCTCTGCACTATCCATCATTGGGGACCACTTTGATAACGTCGCGGAAGAAACGATAAATTAATGTCACACGGTCACGCTCGACATTTGTTTTTGCTGAGAAAGATGTCACTCCAAAGCCATGCAAACCACGACATGGCAGATAGCAACAGAACCGAAAAGCTAGCGTGCGTTTCACAGCAAACCGATGGCTATCTCACACCCTTCTGTCTGTATTTTTCGACCTTTTGCACACTTAGCAGCATGTTCACAGCGACTGTTTCCCAAACAGCAAGGATCGTACGAGAAGCTCTCTGAAGTCTGGCCTAAAAGTACCAGATGGTACTCTTGTAAATGGTCACACACTAATACTGCAGAGCTAGTAAACATGACATTACTGCTGGCGCTTTGCGACCAGGAAAACTCTGCCTCACCTTCTGGAACACACAGAAAGGTCAAGGAGGACGACGGCAGATTTGTGCCACTTTGGGTTATTGCGTTTGTTTTTATCCTGTGATGGGTTTTAAGTCAGAAAATTAAGATATTGCAATGGCTCTGCATTGTTAAAGGTTGCAGTAGGCAATATTTTTTCGATATAATTTTGGATAAATTATAAAATTTACTCATTATATTCTGGCAGCTATCAATAAATCTAGTGTTCTGGTGAAAATAAATCTGGTTTCTCTGGGGGCTCTGTATTAGGCCGTCAAAAAATCTCAACCCGGTCTTCTAAAAACCAACCAATCAGGGCCAGCTATGTAGCCACCAATCAGGGCAACTATCTACAACTAAAATATCCTCCCTGCAGAATAAACCCCTCTCTGTCTGTCTGTCTGTCTCCACGCGTGCATTGGAGCATCATTTGGTGGGAGGGGATTAGGAGAGAGATAGGAGGGAGGAGAGCAAAAGGGGGATGTCTTTTTGCCTTGTATATTTTCCAACTTGCCTACTGCAGCTTTCATACCATCCGACAGCATCTGCGACTTCTTTTACTTCAGGAATTAGATAATTTGATGTACCTGTGAAGAGAAAAAAAAACATCCAACAGACATACAAACAGCTATAGGCTACGTAAGTTTATGCTTTCCCCTTTCCCTCTGTAAAGAAATGCAGGCTATCCTAATGGTCGACATTCAGGAAGCATGAGCCACGACCAGTGATGTTGCTAGACAACATCAACATTCTGTATCTGAGGAGAATAACAGCAGAACGGGGGAGGAGTCTTATGGAAATGTAATATACTGCAGAATATTTTAAATATATTGTGACGTAATTTTGATATATTTACAATATACTGCAGGATATTCTTTTTCCATAAGAGGGGGGGGGGGGGGGGGGGTGGGCTTCTACATGCAGAAAACCCAAGGCTAAAGATTCAATTAGCTCGCTAACTGAATAATCTTGCCTTGTAGTAAACCCCTCTGCCCCAGAATGACATGTTTAAATATCAAGAACACTTAAATTTCCCAGCTCAAGCATTTTACAACATTTCAATAAGTACCCAGTAGCAAGAAATAATTTCGTTCTCATTGTACTGTAATAGCCAGGCTGGGCTGAAACACTGGTCTCCTGGGGTCATTGCGCTAACCACTGTGCTAGGAAGATTAATTCACCTGTAGCGGAGGACTTAGGCCACCACAATATTTTATTGGTGAAAACAGATGTTCCTTGTAGACAAGTCAGTACTCTGCAGGAATTTTACCAGAGTCTAAACCAGGGGTCCTCAATCTTATCCAGAGTGGTCCAGTGTGGGTGCAGGCTTTTGTTCCAACCAAGCAGTTACACACCTGATTCTACTAATCAACCACTAGAGTCTTTGCTATTGACCTTGATTAGTAGAATCAGGTTTGTTACTGTTTGGCTGAAACAAAAGCCTGCACTTGGATAAGATTGAAGAACATTTAAAGTAATTAATATAATTATTTGATTCTGGTAACTTCTACACTTGATACTCAGCAACCTCTGGGCTCAGAAGTTCAGGAACACCTTGATTCCTTGCTTTGTATGCACTATAAAGAACATCATTTCGATTTACTCAACTGATTTGAGGAAACTGATTGCTGTGAACCATTTGAGTAGGGCAATGGTCCCCAACCCTGTTCCTGGAGATCTACCATCCTGCAGGTTTTCATTTCAACCCTAATTTGGAATACCTGATTCTACTAATTAGCAGCTGAATGAGATCTCTAACTGTTGAACTAGCTTTGTTATGGTTTGAGACATGAATACCTACAGGATGGTAGATCTCCAGGAACAGGGGTTTTGACCACTGGAGTAGGGTAATATAATCTGCTCACATATTCACTGGTCTTTAACAATCAATTTAAGCTCTTTTGTTTTGCAATTTTTTTTAAAGTGTAGACTGCTCAATTAGTTTGTAAAATATTGATTTATGTTTAATATTGTACGGCCATGCTTAAACAATGCTTAAACAGCACATGAAACTTGGAATGTTACAGATAGAGCATACTAAAGTAGCTTTTGTTTGAAAAAGATACTTTTTGTTTGGTAACTCAGCTGTCAATAATGGCAATCTTGGATCCAGAATTCCTAAATGAGAGGATGGCCTTTCTTTTTTATAAAAATAAAAGTTCAATAAAAGCCCAAGAGGAAAACAAAATCCCATGTTCCCAGACATCCTTTGATCAGCTCTCATTTTAAGGAAAACAAAACAAAAGAGGAAAAAAGAAAAATGTATCTTGTACTTTTCATGCTTGAAGCAAATAATATTGAGCGCGGGAAAAAAAATGTGCTGCCAAAATCTTGAGGGAAAAAGAGCTCAGTTTTTAACATTATTATTTTGTATTTTACAGTCATTACTTATGGGTGTTACATCACTGTATCTTCTCATTTTAGTATATAAAAAAGGTGACCATAATAAGCCTCATATGTATAATGCCCCATTGCATTTTTTATGTCTATTAATGAATTAACCCTTTGAAGCATAGGTTTTTTTGGAATGCTTCTTTGAAATTCTTAGTAAGTGTTCTAGAACTCTATTGCTTTCAATGACCAGTAGTGACTGTTACATCAGCATCAGAATGTTCAGAATTAATTAATTACTTAATTTAAAAAAAACATTTCTCATTTATTATCCATAAAAGTATTTGGAATGACCAATTATGCCCTTTTAGGACTGGCTGCCTAGCTGTTGAGAGCGATATTCTCTTTGTAAAATCACCTCAGACAGACCCCAACCTGTGACTATAGGCCACAGCTTCTGCACAGTAGAAAGCGAGCATATTTACTGAATGAGTCCTGAAAGTGCATTTTTATGAATCTTTGTACATATTAATAGTGTGCTGAGTATTTTCGCGAAAATAATTGAGTTTTTATTATTTATGTGTGGCTACTTCTCTAAGCAGGAAGTCCTAAACAAGTAATTTGTCCAATCATGTGTACTCATGGAAGGGGTAAAGAAAATTGGTGCTCAGAACCCACATGCATGCCTGTGTTTGTGCATAGGTGAGTCTGAATTAAACACGGAATTAACCTCCACGGACCATTCAGTGAAACTGTTGTACATCAACAAGAATTATTTATAGCCACCTGGCTGTTTCTAAATGGTTTCAAAATCACTCAATCAAACAAGAACCAATAAACTGAGAGAAGAATGTACTTGATCCTTGCCTTTAGATGCTTCAGTATTGCTGAGTGAAGTTTGCATTTCCAAATCCACAACGCTCTTTCCATCTACTTGTACAACATTTTTCAAGTAGCCTGTTTTTTTAGTAGTAGTTATTTTTTAGCACACAAAAGTTGTATACTCATGAACCAAACAAAATATTTAACAAAATTTTGATATTGGCAGAAAAGTTAAAATATATCAGGAATCTGATTGTGCTTCCAACCCTTCCAAACCCGTTTTTTGGAATGTTTTTTTAATTCTAAGTCGGTGTTCTAGAACTCCATTGCTTTCAGTTAGCAGTAGGCCTAGTGGTTCAGCATTAGAATGTTCAGTGAAGGACATTCTAATCACATATGTGTGATCTTAAACCTTAAAGGGTTAAATATATGACCAGTGTGTGGAAATGTTTCTTGTGTTTTGGTACTCTATGAACATAAGACTGCACTTCATAACTATCAGTGGGACAAATTAATTTCAGTTTGTCCTGATTTCTGATGTCTGGGTCTTGAGCCAGACTGCCCCCACCCCCTTTTTTCTTTCCCTATTGAGCAGTTGTCTGGGCAAAGTCTGATGCAATCTAACATGTTTCGATTCAGCTGGTAGATGCAATGCTAGTGAGATGGGAGCCAGCAAGGCGGAGAGAAAGTAATTAGCACATGCTGGTCATTAACGAGCACAGATTAGGCATGAGCTGGCGTGGCAGACTGCCACAGGCCTGGCGGTTACAGGCCTGATGGCTATGGGCCTATTGGTTATGGGCCTGATGGTTATGGGCCTGTTGGTTATGGGTCTGATGGTTATGGGCCTGTGGTTATGGGCCTGATGGTTTTGAGCCGGATGGTTATGAGCCTAATGGTTATGAGCCTGATGGGTATGAGTCTGGTGGTTACGGGCCTGATGGTTATGGGCCTGATGGTTATGGGCCTGATGGTTATGGGCCTGATGGTTTTGAGCCTGATGGTTATGAGCCTAATGGTTATGAGCCTGATGGGTATGAGTCTGGTGGTTATGGGCCTGATGGTTATGGGCCTGATGGTTAAGGGCCTGATGGTTATGGGCCTGATGCTTATGGGCCTGGTGGTTATGGGCCTGATGGTTATGAGCCTGATGGGTATGAGTCTGGTGGTTACGGGCCTGATGGTTATGAGCCTGATGGTTATGGGCCTGGCGGTTACAGGCCTGATGGTTATGGGCCTGATGGATATTGGCCTGATGGTTATGAGCCTGATGGGTATGGGCCTGCTGGTTATGGGCCTGATAGTTATGAGCCTGATGGTTACGAGCCTGATGGTTACAGGCCTGATGGTTATGAGCCTGATGGTTACGGGCCTGATGGTTATGGGCCTGATAGTTCTGGGCCTGATGGTTACGAGCCTGATGGTTATGGGCCTGATAGTTCTGGGCCTGATGGTTACGAGCCTGATGGTTACGAGCCTGATGGTTATGGGCCTGATGGTTATGAGCCTGATGGTTATGAGCCTGATGGTTACAGGCCTGATGGTTATGAGCCTGATGGTTATGGGCCTGATGGTTATGAGCCTGATGGTTACGGGCCTGATGGTTATGGGCCTGATAGTTATGAGCCTGATGGTTATGAGCCTGATGGTTATGAGCCTGATGGTTATGAGCCTGATGTTATGGGCCTGATGGATGTTTTTTTCTTTTTTTAAAAGGCAGCCAATCTCTCAGAAAACAAGGGCCCTGGATATCCACGCAGGGAACCCTTGCTGTGACAAGAACCCTGGATATCCGCACAGGGAACCCCTGCTGTGAGGTCTTAATGAAAGATGAGAGTGACCATCCAAAGGCTGGCAGTGAGCCGTAGACTCCAAAAAGCCCAAAATAATCTGTCTTGCCTCTTAATGGCGACCATTTTGTATTCATTAAGCTCAAAATGCTGGCAAACTGAAAAGCTATTTTATTCACAGCTTGAGCACAAAGCTTGACTGCTTCTTTATCTCTGGAAAATACAAGGATAAGTAAATATATTTAACATGCTTTCATGGTGTAGTTTTCATAGGTGAAGGGCAGGGAGCATTTGGGGTGATGTTACTCATCATTTATTTATTTTTTTACTTGTGTACTTAGATCAGAGAGCTCAGAAACAACTTTTACGGGAGAGAACAGATGTAGTAATTAACTCTGACATCTCAGAATCTAGTCTAACTAGGTGACTCCTGTCACATGTGATCTGTTCCACAGCATTGTGCATTCATGGTGTATTCATAAACTACACACTCGCTCATGCGGTTTTGTGAATACTGCAGCACCAGACACCACTACGGACTATAGACATTCTGGGGTTTGAGGATTATGCTTTTTTTTTTGGAGGGGGAGCAGGATTCTTGATTTTTTTCTTTATAGTAAATGCTTGGTTGTATGTGGAATGATCTCTTGAATTGTAATTGATACATCTGCCAGTTTCTTCAATGAAGTAGTACCGCACCAGAAAATATGTAGCAGTCTGTATATCACTTACAGGAATGCACCAGAGTTCTGCCATCCCTTCTCCAACAACAAAGGGAAGGCTGGATTACACTTTATTTGAACAGTATAGGATTAAGTCCATACAATGGTGTCATAAGAATGATATTCATAGCCAGTCATGACAATGTTTCACAGCATGTGACCCGAGTGTCAAAACTGTCATAATATATGCAGTGATTATCTTCAAATATATATATATTTTTAAATCTGTTTTGTAAAATTAGTTGCGTATATTATGAGTGATATAAAGTGACATTTGTATAAAGCCTCAGCCGGCTGTTATGACTACTTATGACAGGTGCGACATTATGCGTTTTTCATCATTATTTTATGACATATAGTTAAACAACAGACCTTAGACACCGTGGCCTGTGATGTTCAATGCACAGTGTATCAGCAGAGGCATTTTTAATGAGTTATTATCCTGATGTCTCTACAACAGTTCTGAATAAAAGCTGGAACAAAGAAACAATAGACCCGTTGAATGGCACTTTTACTGCATATAGGCTAGTGTTGTTTTATATTTAAAAAATGTGTTATAAATTGATGGCCCAAACCAAATTAAAGTTTTTTTTTTTAATCCAAGCCACAAATTGCAAAGAAAGTTTGTTTTCTTCCCAGAGTAGCTAGTGCTGAAGTAGATTCATGCACGCTCCCAAAGTTATCAATGTAAAGAGGTTGTATATTTTCTCATGGACCTTATTGACTGCCCTTACTGTCTTAGTCTGCATAGCTGTTGCGACTCACGTCCACCGAAATGACCCTCAGTCCCTCCTGCATCTTTTCCTTTAAAAGGAAAAAGCAGTATGTGGTATTGATTAATGCTGCCATTCACTCTCAATGCGCAGGACGATTGGCGGCGTCAGCTCGTTTTGCGAGTTTAAACCTCCGCCGTCGCCTGTGTCCCGTGTGAATCCTGCTCACCAGCCAGCAGAAGGCACGGTTGCCTCACAACCCAAAGTCTGAAACCACCCGCCATCCCCCTGGTTACCACCCCCCATCCCCCCCCCCCCCCCCCCCTCCAGTTCCCCCCCGACCAGCTGCACCTCTGGGGTACAACTCGTAGCTAAGGACATTAGGATCTGGGCCTGCCCTTGTCTTTATGAAACTGTATCCCCAGTCATCGGAGAGAAAAGGTGCATTAAAGACAGTAACCCCCCCCCCCCCTCCACCCCCCCCCCCCCCCCTCCACAGCCCCCCCCCCCTCCATACCCCCCCCCCCCCCCCCCCCCCCCCTATACTCGCTCCTTCCAGGTGTAACTCAATATCATGTGGCCTGTATACGAGTCCTAATGTCTGACTGGAGCACGGCCTCCTTGGACAGGCCAGGGGGTAGCGGCCCGGGCCCCTTTCCTGCCCCGTCTGGCTGGGACGGGGAAATTTGATAACCCCTCTACTCCTGCGGGTTTAAAAAAAAATTTTTGGGGGGTGGGGGGGGGGGGGGGGTTGGAGGTAGGGGGAGCTGACAGCATCTCAAGCAGCCAAGGTGTGGGTTCAGCATTCCTCTGAAAAAAAATTAAATAAACGCTCGGAAGGCTGACGCAAAAGTGTGCCCGGGCTGGAAGCCAGCGGGATGGGGGGGAGATGGGGCGGGGGGGGGACAGGCGGGAGGACAGGCGGAGCACAAACCAGGGCGGTTTGCAAAGGAATGCTCCGGGACAATGCTCGGTGACGAGAGAGAGAGAGAGAGAGAGAGAGAGAGAGTAGTAATAGAAGTAGTGGAGGAAAAGAAGAAATATAAATGAAAGAACCCCTTGCATATTTCTTAATAAAGGTCAAATACGTAACTACAACAGGGTATGAGTGCCCCTTGGCATTAACATTAGCTTTTCTTTTAAATAGGTGGCAATTTGGAATAAATACCCTGTTAAAGATGAAGCGTTAATATGACTCTCGGATATATTTGTTTCTATTTGCTTTAATGAAGGGCTGCATTAATAGTGGGACCCCCCGCCCCCCGCCCCAATATTTTTCCGCTATTTGCACACATTAGCCTGAGGAAAGCTTAGAAACACTAAAAAAAATGATTTACTGGACTGAGGAATCCAGTGGCCAGATCTGCAGCTATGACTGGGCTTCCGGTACTTTCCATTTTATAGAGCTGTGTTCATAACAGGAATATCACGTCTTCTTATAATGCTGTGGCTCATCCATGCATATTTAACTGAAAACAAAGGGGAATATACACAGATATGGAATTGTGAAATCTCGTATATATTTTGATGGGGGACAGATATTCAAATATTCATACGGTCTTGTTTATTTTTATTTTTTCCCTTGACCATAAAACATGCATTACTCATAATTCTCCCCTCCTTGTCAGATCTCTATGATAAACATAAACAACAAAAGCACATAAAACAGGAAAAAAAACCCAAGCTGTTCCTTCATCAGAACCGGCAGGGGAAGAAAAAAAAACCCCAATCACGTTTGGGAGAAATGGACCTACTCTTTGAGTAAATGAATGCCTGCTTTAGATCTGAGTATTCTCACAGACAGAAAGGAAAAAATAAATGTAATGAGAATAATTGTAAAACAGGATGCCGGGTTTTTTATTTTTATTTGTGACCCCCCATTTTGTCTCTCTGTCTCAGTCTCTCTCTCACTCTCTCCCTCTCTCTGTCTCTCTCACTCTCTCCCTCTCTCTCTCACTCTCTCCCTCTCTCTGTCTCTCTTTCTCTCTGCGGCTCGGCAGTTACATGTGACCGCTGTAAAGGAAATTTCAATTTGTTTTGACAATGGTGTAATCTGGAGAAACTGTCGGCCTCCTTGTGCAGGTCATCATTCTTAATGCAGCGCGTGTCACCGGTTCCCCGGGACCACAAGGAGAAATGATCCCGCAGATACATATGAAACAGGAGTCATGCATAAACATGGGGGCCGGGAGGGGCGGGGTGGAGGGGGGGGGGGGGGTGGCAGAGGGCTGGAGGCGAGGTGATGTCGCCGCGGGAGATTGCTCGCTGGCTGCGATTCCGGACGGAGCTCTCACACGTCCCCCCCCGCCCCTACCCCCACAGGTCATTATTATTCATGAGTTTGGGTGTTGTGCCATACGCCCCACCTCAAATTACCGCTCTCCTGCCATATCTCTCGGTGATGGACTGTCGCCGCGGTGATGGGAGATGCATCAGGATCAGGACACGGCGGTTGGCGCGGGAAGCCGCCGCGGCCCCGTGACGGCCAAGCCCTCCTGTCCGGCGGCCATCTTTATTGTTTTTGTTTGTCTCGTATTCTAATGGCGGGCCCTCTTAGAGGAGCGCTGTCAATCACTCTCGCTGTGCCGCGGCGGTGGCGTCTCTCCTGCTGCAGATTAATGGACCGTCCGGACCCTGCTTATCTGTTTGGGCCGCGCCCTCGTTCAGACGGGAGGGGGCCGCTTGTTTCTCCACGGGGGGCGTGGCCCTTGCGTCAGTCGGCAATGTCAAAGACACACGGTACTAAATAGTGTGAATTGGGTTTTCTGGCCATTGAGAAAACACATGGGTATTGCCGATATACATGCACACACACACACACACACGCACACACACACACACACACACACACGCTCAACACTGTGTGTATGTTCTAAATAAGATCCAGGTTTCCCTCCAGCTATATGCCTCGGCTTTTTTATTAAAAAGGATAGGACACTTCAGTCTTCTTCCCATCCATCTCCTACAGTGTAGGTGCAAGAGACATTGGACACTGGCCCTTTAATTGCAATGTATATTTATATATTTCAGGGAAAAACCCAGGCTGCACAGGCTACATTCCAAAGGGAGATGTTTTCAATTCACTCATTATAGGGAGGGGTCACTCGGGGTCAAGTTCACTACCATGATAAAAAAAAAGCTCTCCCTACAAAAGAGTGCCACCCACGTTACAATGCACGATAGAAGGACAATTACGTGAACTACAACACCCAAAATTAGCCCCGTTCTACTTACTTAAAAACAAAAAAAACAAACAAACAACGAAATATAGAGGGAGGCGACAGAGACCATAACAAAATACACAGGCACTCCAGAAGCATGGGGGGGGGGGGGGGGGGGGGGGGGCATAATGATGCTATTAGTATGCATGCAGCCGAGTCCAGATGTACCTCATTTCATAGTCCTAACCCCCCACACCCACCCACCCACCCCGGTAATGGCTTTAGACACTATTCAAATGAGGGACCACTCAAAGACCACGGGCTCCAAAGGGAAAGGGAGGGGAGGGGGGTGGGGGGTCGAAGGGGTGGTGGCAGGAGGGGGTGGTGGTGGGGGGTGGGGGGTGCATTGCGAGATAATGCTCGTCAGCAAATGAAACATCGCCGGCGTTGTCCGCCGCCACCCCCGTAACTCCGTCTGCCATAGCACAATGGCCGCTATCTGCCCAGGGGGGGACAATGCACTGACACGGCGGACTCTGAATATTAAAACCGGCCCCTCGTCGTCGTTCGGTCCACTACAGCTGGTCACCAGGAGAGGGAGAGGGAGAGGGAGGGAGAGAGAGACAGAGAGAGGGTAAGACAGAAAGGGAGAGAGTTAGAAAAAGATTGAGAGTGAGAGGGGGACAGAGAGAGTACGGGAGAGACAGAGAGAGAATAAGAGGGAGAGAGAGAGAGAGAGAGAGAGAGAGAGAGAGAGAGAGAAAAAAGAATCTGGGCTGGGGATCGGAGACAAACAATCCCTGCAGAATAGTCTGCCGTGGTTCAGCTCCCATTAGCGGCCGCTGCATGTGGTGAAAACCTACGGCGTGTTTACGGCGTGTTTACTCAGATGGGCAATTTGCAAGAAACGGGCCACGGGGATCAGGGGATTTGGCGAGGGGGGAAGAAGAGGGGGGGAGCGTATGCAAATGAACATTTCCCATCAGGCCGAGGAGGTGCGCCGAAAGACGAACGGGCACCTCTCTCTGGGGCGGCCATCTTTTTGCGTCCCCCTCCTGACGTTAATTCAGCCCCGAAGCACGCTCATACATTTTGCGTTTAGGGTCACACTGCTGTAATTATTATTTATGCCATCAGGTCATCTTTATTGGGCAAATATTTCACACTGTGAAGTTAATCATGATTTACTATGAAAAAATGTACGTTAAGCCTCCTTGGCCACCTTGCTAATTGAGCAAGCCTTTCAACTGCACATTTTATCTCGTACAGTAAATGATATTTATCGTATTACGTGCACTTATTAAAATAATAATAATAGTAATAATAATAATAATAATAATTTGAATCTATGCAGTGTTACTGTATATTTGAGCCATATGTTTGATTCATATATTTCAGTGTGCTTTTCTATTTTTTTTGTACCACGATGCTTTTTGTGTGTTGTCTGTTTTTTAGCTTGATTGATCTGGATCCAGTATCATGAAGCAGGATTACTGAGTTAGCTGGATAACTGCACTGAGTAAAACCCCAAACAGCTCTTTTTACTTCCGTCCGTGTTTCAGATTTGGAAGGGTTCCGGGTTTTACTCAGTGCAGTTATCCAGCTAAGTGAGTAATCCTGCTTTGTGAAATCCCCCCCTGGTGTGCTGTGCTGGGCTCAACATTTTGGTGGATGTTGAGGCATTTTTTATTTGGTAACACATGCTATAGGTAGTCTGACTATGCACAGAAAAGAGATGGGACTCCCTGCACTGCTATACATAAAACTGTCTCCCATCCTCAGTGCCCAATGCTACAGTGTCACAGTGTCCTATTGTGCTGAATAAATAAAGTTCTGTGTGTTTGAATGTGTAGCATCTGCTTGGCTGTGTCCGAATCAGAGCCCTGTCTTCTGCGCCCTGTCTTCTGCGCCCTGTCTCCTGCGTACGGTTCACTGGCAGAAAGTGTGCTGTTTAATGTGCACTGTTTAGCAGTCCACAAAAAATATCCGCATACTATTTTCCAACCGCACTGTGGAAGTGTCGTAAGCAGGTCATAAGACGTCCCACCAGTGTTGCCATGTCTGTGGTTTTACAGCAAAATTGGGATACTTTCAAAGTGCAGTCACGGGTAAAAATTAAAAGTCGCAAAGCACGCACTTATTTTAAAAAGTAAAAACATGATGATTTCTATTTAAAATATGTTGGTTTAGGTTAAAAATAGCCAATAATTTGGGCTATATTTGAGTCGCCATTTGGCTGGAAAGTCTTACAAGATCTGGCAACCCTGCGCCCCACTCTTGCGCTGCCATGTCACGTGTTGTTTTTGTTGTATTTGAAGGAAAACGTCAGCGAGGCTGCGCCTCATTTTAAAAAAAACGAAGCTTCACGTCATATTCATGTGACCAAAATGTTCGTGTACTTCTTGAAAAGCGTGCTCCCGAATGTACTCAGCGAAACCCCGGAAGTAAGTGTGTCATCCGGGTGTTTGAAGTATACTGCAATTTGAAAGATTTTCGCATACTCTATAACTTTCTCGCCCTATCTACTCACCAAGGCTACTCAACAGTGTGGAACAGCCGGCCCCAGTCTTCTGAAGGCTACTGCTTCCCAGGTAGGGTTGCCAGACTATAGGAATACCCCTCCCCACCAAATGTTACATCTTCTGGGAGTCAATGACAGATGGGGGATTTTAAAAGTATATGGGGAAAGGTCTTGGGAAATGAGTATGGGAGATAACTGAAGATTGGGGGGATTTTTAGGAGGAATTTTGGGTGATTACAATCTCGGTTTCACTCATGTCATATTTGTTTCTTAAATTATTAGTATGATCTAAACAATGATATGATTGTGATTATTACTTTCTCGTTTCCTACTGCACACAAAAAGAAAGGCCCTTTTCACATTTTGCCTCTGCCCTGTGTATTCAGTCAATTCACATGAAGAGGAGAAATAAATCTATGAGGGATAATAAAGAGAGAATAATCTCACTCTTTCTCTCTCTCTCTCTCATAAACTCAGAAAGGCTTGTTTTTCAGCTTTCGGAAGAATCGCACAAACCCGAGCGCTCCACCGCGCCTGCTCCACCGCGCCTGCTCCACCATGCCTGCTCCACCACGGTCTCCCCGCCGGCATCGGCCAGAGAGATAACTTTCTATTTTTGAGGAGTTTATTATGGAAATGGAAATGCCGGGGT
>CM056378.1:4958379-5033379 GCA_029718625.1 Synaphobranchus kaupii
GTATGAGTGCCCCTTGGCATTAACATTAGCTTTTCTTTTAAATAGGTGGCAATTTGGAATAAATACCCTGTTAAAGATGTAAGCGTTAATATGACTCTCGGATATATTTGTTTCTATTTGCTTTAATGAAGGGCTGCATTAATAGTGGGGACCCCCCGCCCCCCGCCCCAATATTTTTCCGCTATTTGCACACATTAGCCTGAGGAAAGCTTAGAAACACTAAAAAAAATGATTTACTGGACTGAGGAATCCAGTGGCCAGATCTGCAGCTATGACTGGGCTTCCGGTACTTTCCATTTTATAGAGCTGTGTTCATAACAGGAATATCACGTCTTCTTATAATGCTGTGGCTCATCCATGCATATTTAACTGAAAACAAAGGGGAATATACACAGATATGGAATTGTGAAATCTCGTATATATTTTGATGGGGGACAGATATTCAAATATTCATACGGTCTTGTTTATTTTTATTTTTTCCCTTGACCATAAAACATGCATTACTCATAATTCTCCCCTCCTTGTCAGATCTCTATGATAAACATAAACAACAAAAGCACATAAACAGGAAAAAAAAAACCCAAGCTGTTCCTTCATCAGAACCCGGCAGGGGAAGAAAAAAAAAAACCCAATCACGTTTGGGAGAAATGGACCTACTCTTTGAGTAAATGAATGCCTGCTTTAGATCTGAGTATTCTCACAGACAGAAAGGAAAAAATAAATGTAATGAGAATAATTGTAAAACAGGATGCCGGGTTTTTTTTTTATTTATTTGTGACCCCCCATTTTGTCTCTCTGTCTCAGTCTCTCTCTCACTCTCTCCCTCTCTCTGTCTCTCTCACTCTCTCCCTCTCTCTCTCACTCTCTCCCTCTCTCTGTCTCTCTTTCTCTCTGCGGCTCGGCAGTTACATGTGACCGCTGTAAAGGAAATTTCAATTTGTTTTGACAATGGTGTAATCTGGAGAAACTGTCGGCCTCCTTGTGCAGGGTCATCATTCTTAATGCAGGCGCGTGTCACCGGTTCCCCCGGGACCACAAGGAGAAATGATCCCGCCAGATACATATGAAACAGGAGGTCATGCATAAACATGGGGGGCCGGGAGGGGCGGGGTGGAGGGGGGGGGGGTGGGGGGGGGGGGTGGCAGAGGGCTGGAGGCGAGGTGATGTCGCCGCGGGAGATTGCTCGCTGGCTGCGATTCCGGACGGAGCTCTCACACGTCCCCCCCCCCCGCCCCTACCCCCACAGGTCATTATTATTCATGAGTTTGGGTGTTGTGCCATACGCCCCACCCTCAAATTACCGCTCTCCTGCCATATCTCTCGGTGATGGACTGTCGCCGCGGTGATGGGAGATGCATCAGGATCAGGACACGGCGGTTGGCGCGGGAAGCCCGCCGCGGCCCCGTGACGGCCAAGCCCTCCTGTCCGGCGGCCATCTTTATTGTTTTTGTTTGTCTCGTATTCTAATGGCGGGCCCTCCTTAGAGGAGCGCTGTCAATCACTCTCGCTGTGCCGTGGCGGCGGCGTCTCTCCTGCTGCAGATTAATGGACCGTCCGGACCCTGCTTTTCTGTTTGGGCCGCGCCCTCGTTCAGACGGGAGGGGGCCGCTTGTTTCTCCACGGGGGGCGTGGCCCTTGCGTCAGTCGGCAATGTCAAAGACACACGGTACTAAATAGTGTGAATTGGGTTTTCTGGCCATTGAGAAAACACATGGGTATTGCCGATATACATGCACACACACACACACACACGCACACACACACACACCACACACACACACACGCTCAACACTGTGTGTATGTTCTAAATAAGATCCAGGTTTCCCTCCAGCTATATGCCTCGGCTTTTTTATTAAAAAAGGATAGGACACTTCAGTCTTCTTCCCATCCATCTCCTACAGTGTAGGTGCAAGAGACATTGGACACTGGCCCTTTAATTGCAATGTATATTTATATATTTCAGGGAAAAACCCAGGCTGCACAGGCTACATTCCAAAGGGAGATGTTTTCAATTCACTCATTATAGGGAGGGGGTCACTCGGGGTCAAGTTCACTACCATGATAAAAAAAAAGCTCTCCCTACAAAAGAGTGCCCACCCACGTTACAGTGCACGATAGAAGGACAATTACGTGAACTACAACACCCAAAATTAGCCCCGTTCTACTTACTTAAAAAACAAAAAAAAACAAACAAACAACGAAATATAGAGGGAGGCGACAGAGACCATAACAAAATACACCGGCACTCCAGAAGCATGGGGGGGGGGGGGGGGGGGGGGGCATAATGATGCTATTAGTATGCATGCAGCCGAGTCCAGATGTACCTCATTTCATAGTCCTAACCCCCCACACCCACCCACCCACCCCGGTAATGGCTTTAGACACTATTCAAATGAGGGACCACTCAAAGACCCACGGGCTCCAAAGGGAAAGGGAGGGGAGGGGGGTGGGGGGTCGAAGGGGGTAGGGGGTGGCAGGAGGGGGGTGGTGGTGGGGGTGGGGGGGTGCAATTGCGAGATAATGCTCGTCAGCAAATGAAACATCGCCGGCGTTGTCCGCCGCCACCCCCGTAACTCCGTCTGCCATAGCACAATGGCCGCTATCTGCCCAGGGGGGGGACAATGCACTGACATGGCGACTCTGAATATTAAAACCGGCCCCTCGTCGTCGTTCGGATCCACTACAGCTGGTCACCAGGAGAGGGAGAGGGAGAGGGGAGGGAGAGAGAGACAGAGAGGGTAAGACAGAAAGGGAGAGAGTAAGAAAAAGATTGAGAGTGAGAGGGGGGACAGAGAGAGTACGGGAGAGACAGAGGAGAGAATAAGAGGGAGAGAGAGAGAGAGAGAGAGGAGAGAGAGGAGAGAGAGAGAGAGAGAGAGAGAGGAAGAGAGAGAGAGAGAGAGAGAGAGAGAGAGAGAGAGAGAGGAGAGAGAGAGAGAGAGAAAAAAGAATCTGGGCTGGGGATCGGAGACAAACAATCCCTGCAGAATAGTCTGCCGTGGTTCAGCTCCCATTAGCGGGCCGCTGCATGTGGATGAAAACCTACGGCGTGTTTACGGCGTGTTTACTCAGATGGGCAATTTGCAAGAAACGGGCCACGGGGATCAGGGGATTTGGCGAGGGGGGAAGAAGAGGGGGGAGCGTATGCAAATGAAACATTTCCCATCAGGCCGAGGAGGTGCGCCGAAAGACGAACGGGCACCTCTCTCTGGGGCGGCCATCTTTTTGCGTCCCCCTCCTGACGTTAATTCAGCCCCGAAGCACGCTCATTACATTTTGTGTTTAGGGTCACACTGCTGTAATTATTATTTATGCCATCAGGTCATCTTTATTGGGCAAATATTTCACACTGTGAAGTTAATCATGATTTACTATGAAAAAATGTACGTTAAGCCTCCTTGGCCACCTTGCTAATTGAGCAAGCCTTTCAACTGCACATTTTATCTCGTACAGTAAATGATATTTATCGTATTACGTGCACTTATTAAAATAATAATAATAGTAATAATAATAATAATAATAATTTCAATCTATGCAGTGTTACTGTATATTTGAGCCATATGTTTGATTCATATATTTCAGTGTGCTTTTCTATTTTTTTTGTACCACGATGCTTGTTGTGTGTTGTCTGTTTTTTAGCTTGATTGATCTGGATCCAGTATCATGAAGCAGGATTACTGAGTTAGCTGGATAACTGCACTGAGTAAAACCCCAAACAGCTCTTTTTACTTCCGTCCGTGTTTCAGATTTGGAAGGGTTCCGGGTTTTACTCAGTGCAGTTATCCAGCTAAGTGAGTAATCCTGCTTTGTGAAATCCCCCCCTGGGTGTGTTGTGCTGGGCTCAAACATTTTGGTGGATGTTGAGGCATTTTTTATTTGGTAACACATGCTATAGGTAGTCTGACTATGCACAGAAAAGAGATGGGACTCCTGCACTGCTTATACATAAAACTGTCTCCCATCCTCAGTGCCCAATGCTACAGTGTCACAGTGTCCTATTGTGCTGAATAAATAAAGTTCTGTGTGTTTGAATGTGTAGCATCTGCTTGGCTGTGTCCGAATCAGAGCCCTGTCTTCTGCGCCCTGTCTTCTGCGCCCTGTCTCCTGCGTACGGTTCACTGGCAGAAAGTGTGCTGTTTAATGTGCACTGTTTAGCAGTCCACAAAAAATATCCGCATACTATTTTCCAACCGCACTGTGGAAGTGTCGTAAGCAGGTCATAAGACGTCCCACCAGTGTTTGCCATGTCTGCGGTTTTACAGCAAAATTGGGATACTTTCAAAGTGCAGTCACGGGTAAAAAATTAAAAGTCGCAAAGCACGCACTTATTTTAAAAAGTAAAAAACATGATGATTTCTATTTAAAATATGTTGGTTTAGGTTAAAAATAGCCAATAATTTGGGCTATATTTGAGTCGCCATTTGGCTGGAAAGTCTTACAAGATCTGGCAACCCCTGCGCCCCACTCTTGCGCTGCCATGTCACGTGTTGTTTTTGTTGTATTTGAAGGAAAACCGTCAGCGAGGCTGCGCCTCATTTTAAAAAAAAACGAAGCTTCACGTCATATTCATGTGACCAAAATGTTCGTGTACTTCTTGAAAAGCGTGCTCCCGAATGTACTCAGCGAAACCCCGGAAGTAAGTGTGTCATCCGGGTGTTTTGAAGTATACTGCAATTTGAAAGATTTTCGCATACTCTATAACTTTCTCTCGCCCTATCTACTCACCAAGGCTACTCAACAGTGTGGAACAGCCGGCCCCAGTCTTCTGAAGGCTACTGCTTCCCAGGTAGGGTTGCCAGACTATAGGAATACCCCTCCCCACCAATGTTACATCTTCTGGGAGTCAATGACAGATGGGGGATTTTAAAAGTATATGGGGAAAGGTCTTGGGAAATGAGTATGGGAGATAACTGAAGATTGGGGGGATTTTTAGGAGGAATTTTGGGTGATTACAATCTCGGTTTCACTCATGTCATATTTGTTTCTTAAATTATTAGTATGATCTAAACAATGATTGTGAGTATTACTTTCTCGTTTCCTACTGCACACAAAAAGAAAGGTCCTTTTCACATTTTGCATCTGCCCTGTGTATTCAGCTCAATTCACATGAAGAGGAGAAATAAATCTATGAGGGATAATAAAGAGAGAATAATCTCACTCTTTCTCTCTCTCTCTCTCTCTCTCTCTCCTCTCTCTCTCTCTCCTCTCTCTCTCTCTCTCTCTCTCTCTCTCTCTCTCTCTCTCTCTCTCTCTCTCATAAACTTAGAAAGGCTCGTTTTTAAGCTTTCGGAAGAATCGCACAAACCCGAGCGCCTCCACCATGCCTGCTCCACCGCGCCTGCTCCACCGCGCCTGCACCACCACGGTCTCCCCCGCCGCATCGGCCAGAGAGATAACTTTCTATTTTTGAGGAGTTTATTATGGAAATGGAAATGCCGGGGTTTACGGCGCACGCTTGGAATCCTCCTCGATCCGATGTGTTTGTCCCCCCCCCCCCGGCCCACGGCCCCCCGGTCCTCTGGCAGCTCCCAGATAAAGGCCTTTCTTAAGGTTCCACAGAACGTTCCAAAGTCAGTTGGTTTAGCGGTTCCGCTCTCTGGGTTGCTGCGGTAGTGCTGTTATTAATGAGCCATGGAAACGATGGGGAGGAGCCCAGCGTTGGCGGGCTCTGCAGACGGGGACCCGCGCAACGCGTCTGCCCCTCAAAAACACAGCCTTTCAGCGATGTCGCTCACGCGGGGGACGAGCGGGCTGCCGACACCGTCAGGTGACTCAACGGCCAGGCATCCTGGAACACACACGCCACTAAGGCTGCGCACTGAGGTTTGGCAGACTTGGCATAAACTCTGGCTTTTTCCCTCTTTGAAATTGTTTGCACACGTGCTGTCAACTGGTTTTTTTATTTTTTTTTGTTTAAAATGACAATTACGTAATGGAGATAGTTACTCTTATGTGTCTATTTGTGTGTGTGTGTCTGTATGTATGTGTGTGTAATATGCATGTATGTATGTATGTATGTATGTATATATATATATATATATATATATATATATATATACACATCTGTGTATGTGTGTATGTATGTATGCATCTCTGCATATACAGTACATGCACAGGTTGCCTAAGTTGCCAATAATGAGTAGTAAAATTGTACACGTCTCATCATCCTATAGCTCATTACTCACCAGCCTGTTAAATGCAGCATTAACTGCCATTCAGTCTAATAGAGATTATTATCAGCTGCTGAAAGACAGAGGTGAGATGTGCCAGACCGGGTGCTGGAAACTACGGCGCGGTTTTATGACATCACTCTGAGTCTGATTAATAGGCTCTGCAGAGAGGAGGGAAGAGGCGGAGCTCAGACCGGGAGCTGGAAACTGCGGGTGCGGTTTTATGACATCACTCTGAGTCTAATTAATAGGCTCTGCAGAGAGGAGGGAAGAGGCGGAGCTCAGACCGGGAGCTGGAAACTACGACGCGGTTTTATGACATCTGATTAGTGGGCTGATTAGATGAGGGAAGAGGCGAAGCTCATCGGCTTGGTTGCTGGCCTTATGAATGTCTCTATATCTGGGGTATTATGCACAGGTAGGGTTGCCAGATGCAGTTCTGGACTGTAGTGTCCGGTTTACAAATTATTTGCCATTTTGTGGTGTATTTGTACAGTTACTTCCACAACCTCCCCGGTCCGTGATTGATTCTGACACCCCCTCTGGTTCAAGATTGATTCCTACATACCCGGTCACATTGTCTGTTCCGACCAAACTACGCCTATGTTTATATGTGTGCGTGTGTACATTCATGGCGTCCGGTTTAGAAAAATTGTAAATCTGGCAACCCTATGCCTGAAACTCTTTTTTTTCCTCAAATGCTGGCTGCATTTTTATTCTCGTTGTTTGGGAGGCCTGTGGAGACTCTGTTGTTTTTTTAAGTGGCTGGAACGTACCGCGGTCCGAGAGAAGCTGCGTAATGTGTCTGTGGTCAGGGCGTTAATGATAGGTCAGTGTCTCTCGGCCGACGTTAGCTGTCTGTGGACAGACAAAGCGGTCAGTGGCTTACCCCGAGGAAAAGGACTTCCAAAGAGGCAGGCCATAGATTGCTATGATGTTGTACCCTTGATAATTAGACAAAAAACAAACAGATAAACATGTCAAAATGAGTTTGCACAAGGCCCCGGTTTACTTTTATGTTATAATGAAACTTGGTTTAATAAAATCACATTTTGGCACAATGCACTCCTTTGACTGCGTGAATTATGACCAAAATTGCCCTCCAGCTACATTTAACAGTTGTCTCTAAGCGACAAAAGAAGACTAGACATATGCATTAATAAAGTAACTTTTTAAAGTTTTAACTATTGCGCGGTATGTATGATAACTCAGATGAATCTGTACGGTTGATTAAATGTGCAGCTCTGCAGGTTATAACTCATACTTAATGAGCTGCTTCAAATAGTTATTCTTGGCCACCCCCTCTGTTCTAAGGCGTTTAAACAGCTTCAAGATGAATCCTTCCAGTGTTCTCTTGGTCGCCTCCGAAAACAGTCTATAAAGTATTTTGGGAAAGTATTTATTTTTTTGTTGTCCCAGACACTCACCAAGGCAACCCTCACACGGCTTATTTTCACTGAGAGAATGATCCCTTAATGAAACCCAAAATGGGAGGAGATATCAAATGGGAGGAGCTCATTGATGTCGACCAATGATTGTTTATTTTTTGTTGTTGCTATGGAGAGCTGATTGTTGCGATTGGTTAAAACAATTCCTGATTGACAGGTCACGATAGCTCCACCCATTACACTTTATTTCACTTTTACTGCCATTGTCCAGAGTGACTTACAAGGCACACATGAGTGCAAAGGTCAGGGATCGAAATGCAGTATTTCCCTAGAGGGGGAAGGTCTTAGTCCCGATTGAGATGGCAAGAAGTTCAAGAAGTGCAGACTCTTTATTGGGTTCATGAAACCACCACTACACATTTGTACAGTTGGTACATGCAACCAAACATTGTACCTGAGTTTTATTTCCTCATAGAAAAGCTCAAAGTTCCCTTTTTTAAGAGAGAGAGAAAGAGAGAGCGAGAAAGATGGAGAGAGAGAAATGGCATGTGCAAGCAAACGGCAATGTTCCATGCGTGCTGCACTTCTCGCTGGTGATGTAAGATGGCGGGTGCTCTTGTTAGAGTGGCAGTTACCACCCATGGGGGGTTGGGGTTGGGTCACTGAATGGGCAGGGTGAATCCTGGGTCATCCACTGCCTCCTGTCAAGGATCCGGCATCTGTCTTAAGGGGACAGAATGGCAGAATGCTCATCGACACAAGGAAATATTTGCTCCTGCATTCCATTCACACGACTGCAATATAGACATATAACTACATAATTGGAACGAAGCACAGGACCTGTTGGTTGACCTACGAGGCATTGCTGTGTGCCACTGTCCCAAAAACAGGTCAGAAGTATCCTACTCTGCTTTGTTACCCTGGTCAAGTTTTAATCATTTATTTCAATCAAATATAAGGAGTCTCGTCATTTAGACTTACTGTAAAAACACACTGCAAAGTCAATCTTAACAAGTATTTTAGCCTTAGATTTAGACTTATTATCTTTATTGCATTTTTGTTAAATGAGACAAAAAGATGGGTGAGACAATTTGACTAATTTCAGGATTGCCAATGGGGTAAGAAAATTTCCAGGTCAAGCAAACAGTAACTTAAAACAAAGCTAATAACTTTGTACTTGAGAGAAAAAAAAGAGATGTAGTAAGACAGAGGCTTTTTTTGCAATGCAATAATGATAAAAATAAAATAAAATAAAATAGAATAGTGTGTTACTGCAGTTGTTTCATAATTATAAAGGGAGGGCTGGGATTTGTCTGTGATCTTTTTTTTTGCTCACTAAAATAATTTAATTCTCCTCATTAATAAGATCAGATTCTACCGAATAGTTTGAAAATGAAGAGTGGATAGAAGCTTTTATTCGCCTGTTTTTAGGCCTCCCACACTTGTAACCATGGATAAGCCATGAATGAAGAAATACACCTAATTTGGCACCCGGGATAAATTGTAAGAAATTCTGCAAAAATTCCTGCCAAAGCCCTTTCAGAAAATAATATTGCTAACATGTTCATATCCTGATAAATCAGCTCCGTATTGCACTGGCCAATTTAATCCAGTGTTTTCTCGCAGGTCTACAGTACCTTGGACATGTTGACATATGGTGGTTCTCTTGACAGCCCATGCACTTATTTCAATCGACATCATCCAAAAAAAAAATTTGACCGTGCAGTAGTACTGCTAACGTGCTAAACTGACAAGTACAGACACAAAGCCAAGCAAGGATAATTTCACATGAAACACATTCGTAAACCTGAGGGACATCAACAAAAAAATTGCAGAGAAACAAAATCTGAGGGTATCATTTATGCAGCAAATGTGGTCTTAAGCAGCTCGGAAATAGACAGAGCGCTAGCTTTGCATTCTTCATTCATGACAAATAATTAATGGGCCTACCACCCCAGATATAGCAGTATAAATTATTGCATTAATTTTCTAACCAAGCTTTAATCTCGTTTTCTCAAGAAACCTCAAGATATGCAAATGACTGTGAGTACAATACAAAATACAATGAAATACATCTGCACATTCATATCATGATAAGAATGACAGTTTTTTTTAATTTCTCCTGATCACGTTTATTTTATTTTTTTTGCTCAGTACTGTAGTGCTTATCATAGTTTGTATATCATGCACCCCCTGTAATTCATTTTCTCAGATTAACCCTTTGAGTAGTAGAGTTTTTTTGGAATGATTTTTCAAAATCTAAGGTTAGGGTTCTAGAACTCCATTGCTTGACTGCAAGAAAATGTCTGTCCTAACAAGTGTTTAAGTCTTGTATATGAGCCTTCAAAATTATTTGTTTCTCTAAGTGGAAAGTATTAGTTTGTGTAAGTTACTTTTTTGCTTGACAAGTGAAATTATCTTACCCCACTGGCAAATCTTGAAATGAGTAAAACTATTTCACTTCATTGCAAATCTCTTTGTTTTATTTAACAAAAAGGTAACAGAAATAAGATTATAAAGTCTAAATATAAGATTAAAATGCTTGTTAAGATTTTTTTTTTTTTTGCAGTGTTTCAATTACCAGTAGTGATTGTTACATCATCATTAGAATATTCAGTTAAGAACATTCTAATCACATATTGGTGATCTCAGGATTAAGGTTCTCCCTGAACAGCTGAGACAAAATTCCTAGCTGTGGGGTGCACAGAAATGACTTTTACTCATGATGCTAGAGCCCACATCAACCCGGTGCACCGACCGCCTTCAAAGCACAGAAAGCGCTGCCAAGTGCAGCGGGTTTTAGCGGTGCCCAACCGACCAATTGGCACCCGAGCGCAAAGGCCATGCTAACTCCAGAATCCAGATTTTCTGGGTACAGAACGGCCTGTGAAGTAGTCGGCTTTCCTTTGGCAGGAAAACAAGGCTCTGAAATCAAGACCTCCGTGGTGGCAATGGCTTCATGTCTGTCTCTCTGCAAAGCCGCAAATGACTCACAGAAATCAGCACGATTAGCGCTTCTACACATCTCTCCAATGGGCTTAACGAAATGTCAGTCGGACGGGTGATACGATACGACACTTTTAGCAAAAGCCTGGAGCGGGTTGGCTGTGTGTGGCACTGACGCTCACAACAGGAGTTTTCTGACCCGTTTTGGCTGAAAGAGACATGGCAGTCCAAGCAATAGGAGAGAATTAGCTGTACAGATTGTTTCGGTTTGGCTGGACCGCCGTGCAAATCACATCTGAAAGTTCCACCAAGTTTTTTCTTTTGTTCTTAATTTTTCAATTGAAGATGTAGATCTCAACTGATTATGTGATAATGATTTTTTTTTTTTTAGGTGCCTGAGTGCAGGTAGGCAGAACTTGAAAGATGACAAGACAACAACAAACATAGCTATGACTTAAACCAACAACCATTCACAATTTGTTCAGCACCGTTTACCATTTGTGAAGCACTTGTTCCGTGAAGCATGTGTTCTGTGAAGCCACACAGCAAAAAATGTCTGTCTTAACAAGTGTTTTAATCTTGTAATGAGACTTTAAAACAAGCTAATATTTTCCACTTTTGAGGGGAAAAAATATGATTTTAAGTTACTTTTTACTTGACAAGTGAAATTATCTTATTAAGATTTGTTAAAATCTTAACAAGCATTTTAATCTCATATTTAGACTTTAGAATCTTGTTTCTGTTACTTTTTTACTTAATAAAGCAAACTATATGCCAGGGGGGTGAGATATTTTTACTCATTTCAAGATTTGCCAATGGAATAAGATAATTTCACTTGTCAAGTAAAAAGTAACTTAAAATCATATTTTTTCCCCTCAAAAGTGGAAAATATTAGCTTGTTTTAAGTCTCATTACAAAAATAAAACACTTGTTAAGACACACATTTTTTGCAGTGCAGTGTTCTGTGAAGCAGATGTTCTGTGAAGCAGGTGCTCTATGAAGCAGGTAATCTGTGAACCTGGTGTTAGGAAAAGCAGGTATATTGAGTCTGGTGTTTGGCAAAACAGGTATTCTGTGAATCAAGTGAAGCTTTTCTGCTGTGACGGCAGGAAAGGCATTAAAAAAAAAAAAAAGAGTGTGTGTTTGAGGAGCAGAGGAGAGCTCCTGAGACTCACCTGAGTTTCAGCGAAGCTGGGAGGGGTCATTTTACACCTCTGAAGAGCATCCAAGTGCCCGGTACCCAGGATTCCCGCTCCACTTGGGCTGACACCCATTCTCGGCCAATACCGCGATTAAACAGCACCCCGTCAGGGCAGGGTGAACTGGAAACGTGGAAGATCTTCTTTTTTTTTTTTTGCTATTAAAGTTTCATAAAGGTTTATTCTCCGGCTGCATTATGGATGAAGCGCAGAAGGTCAGGGCAAGATCATAAACTCACAGGCCCACACCGTCCGCGGAGAGTCCAAAACAAAAGCGGCTGCCAATGGTGGGAGTTTTAAAAGGGTCAGAAATAAGCTAGGAGCTTCCCTCCTGAGGTTGCTGCTTAAGCTCTGCTGTTTATTTTATGGGGAATGATAACTGCACTTTGTGAGCCCTGCGTGGCCTATGCTGGAACCAACAGGCGACACTGAAAAAGAAAATAAAAAGTTTGAAAATGTATAATGTATAATCGACCATTTTTTATTTGTTTGTTTATAGTTGTGACCAATCACAAACTGAATTCTACACATAGCAAAGCACACAGCGCTTCAATATGAGAGCTAATGAAGATGAAAGGGAATTGGTACATGTCTTACTGACGGCACTGGATAGCCTGTGTTCACCTGGCGTGACAGTGTGCTAATACTGCGATAACATCAGACACCTGGGGCCACATGTATAAAACTCTGAGTAAAAGAATGTGTAAAAGAATGCTCAGGGTGAAAGTCGGAAATCTGCATTAAAAAAGTTTTGCATTTTCTACCTCTGCCTTTCTATCACGGTGTGGTCATATCACACGGACATACCATTGCGTACGTGTGGTGTACAGTGTGTGCAGAGGTACGCAGATTCTCATATTTTATACATCTGAATTTCTGCGTGGAAACTCGCTTACGCGGCTTTCTGAGGGCATTTTTGTGCTCAGCTCTGTTTATACATGTGGCCTCAGGGCTAACTTGTTTGTTTAAGGTTATATTTCAGGGCTTTTCAGTGTTTTTGGACAGCACAGTGCAGAGAGACAGGAAGAATGGGAGCGAAAGAGAAGGAATGACGTGCGACAAAGGTCGTGCGGCCAGATTTGAACTGCCGACGTCGCGGCTCGCAATGAGCATGCGTTTGGTGCTCTTACAGGCCACGCCACCGAGATGCTCCCCACCTAGGCTAACTTAAACCCACCCTACCTCTAGCTGTCATAATCTGCTAATGACAAAGCCAAACCATCAACTATAACTACCTCTAACTGTCACGCCGAGTCTGCTCTCTTAACGAGTATCTATTCAGACTGGCCACTTAGAAACCCTTGTATAAATACTTTCCATTAAACGTTTTCATTGAAAGCACATTTGCTGTCTGCATAAGTGTTGGCTGCTTATAAAAAAACCAGAGAACATTTTTTTAAATAATGCAATGAATATGTCAGAGATCGATAAATTAGGTTGTCGGATATATTGCATTATATTAGATTTCTCTTGTCCTTGAATTGCAATAGTCTTTTCAAAGCTCATAGAGAAAAGAATGGTGGAGGGCAGTAAGGTATAGGATATACTGTATGCGGAACTGAGAGTACTGTCAGAGGACAACACTATCACACAACCACAATAAATGAAAAAAACGAGTTCATTTTTCATTCATAGCAACTGGGAGAAAGCTCTTCCTCAAACTTCCATTTATTCAGGAAAATTAATCACTAGAACTAAGAGAGGTGTAGGGGTTCAGAAAATCAGAAGCAAAACGGTTTGGGGGTATCAAGAATTTAGACATGATGGAAACTGGAGTGAGTGCTACACAAGATTAAAGTTTGATACAGCGTTGAATACAGGTTACAACAAGTTAGATAGGAAGCAATTGTAAAGGTCACTGGGGACAAAAGCAGTTCTTGTCTAAAGCTAGCCGCGGTTATGCTTTGGTCCAATGAGATTCATGCGGTTTCTGGATGCTTGCCGTTTGAAGCAGTTTTCTGGAGAAAAGCACCCAAATAAATCTACCATTGATATACCTTGCAGGGACTTCACAACCACAAAAATAAGAGGGGGTAGACTGTGCCTGCCCTCACCCCCCCGTCCCCTCTCTGCACACATCCAAAAAAAAACGGGGACAGCAATTCTCACTTATCATAATTTGATTTACCCATTTCGCTTGGTATCCCAGCGTCCCCAGCTCCTTGGATTCCCACATGGCGAGGCTTGCGGCTCAATCAGACCTGTTTGGGACGGCTGAGTTACTGTCCAGAGGTTTTGCTCAGACAGGCCCGAAACTGTGAAGGGGGAACGGTGGGGGTGGTCCCGCGATTCCAATCTTCAGCTCGGGAAGAGGGGCGCAGGGGTCCGCTGAACAACGGAGCTGTCTGGTCGCCCCCTTCCTAGACTGTTCCGGCACTGGGTTTTTGGTCACACCATCATGACGTGCCACTTTGAGATTATGTGAGATATTTAAATGCGATTGGATATGGCAGAACGGCGCTGCGGAGGTGATATTAATTCGTCTGGAGTTCGGCAGCACCATGCTGAGGAGTGGGTATTGGAGACCTGGGGACTGGTGGGGGTTTTCGGGGGATGGAACAATGAGTCACACTCGGCGCTCTGCCTGTTTTGTTTAATTTAGTCACGCGCCTCTTGCGCAGTTAGAGCTACACGGTTTTCTCTCACTCCGCTGAAAGCAGAAGGTGTAGTGCTGGAGGGGGTTATTTCTGACTTGAGAAACGAAAAGAAGTCACACGGGCTTCTTATTAACAAGAACAATGTCTGCACAGGTGACGCGTACATATTCGCGTGAAGGGAGCTGTTGATTTAAAAAATAATAATAATATATATATATATATATATAAAGGGCATTTAACGCGCGTGTTGTTGAAGGGGAAATAATGAAGACCCTGGTGCTAAAATGACTGAAGTCACATTTTTAGACAATTCAAGTTGAGCATAGAAACATGTTGTATTTGTTTGGCTAAGTCCACCCTATAAATATTGTTAACAGAAAAGGTGCCTGAGCAATGCATAAAAACAGCAAAACTTTTAATGGCTGATTTTATGGATCAATGATATTTTTGGATTTGATTTTCTCAAAATAGACATTTTGTGACTTCAGTATTTTTAGCACCAGGGTCTTCAATTGCTATCCTGGTTTGACACTAAGGCCGACAGTTTAATGCCACTGTAAACGCGGTGTTTCACAAGCCGCTGAGCTCATGTGGTGTGTGTGTATCCCTGCGACCGCAAAGGCTCTCAGTGGTCAATGGGCCGCCGGCCTGCATTCCGCCAACTGACATTCGCTGCAAACAGGAGGGGCGGGAGCAATCGCAGACCATTTCAATGTAGGAAGTGGGATTCATTCTGAGGGGAAACTCTGTATTAGTGTGTAGACAGGAAGTTTGAACGAAGCTGTGATATGTTGAAGGGTGATGTCACAGGTCTGAATGCGGGTGGGGAATATAAATATTCTGGAATATAAATATGGGAAAAATGTAATATAGTTCACAACAATCTTTTTAGATATATATATATATATATATATATATATATATATATATTATATATAGTTCAATATATGAATGTGGCAATGCTTTGCATATATGCCCATATATTGTGAAGTGTTAATATCTTGATGATATATTTTATTTCAACAAATTGCAGTACATTCCAGCAATATAAGGGAGTGGCAGTAATTTGGAGAGGAAATGTGTGTCAGGACATAGAGAGGTGATATTAAGGGCTTAAGATATTAAGTTGTGGATTGAAGTGCAGCTGTAACCTATGTGAGTATGTGAAAAGAAAAAATTTGTATGCAGTTTCCTGTCATCTCATTTACAGATATACATATTATTTAGCACAAACTGGAAAGCATCATAACATTTGCAGATTTATCTTGACTTCCGTAGACACCACTACTCACCACCGTCAGTCACGTTCTGATGTTTTACATGCTGTTCAATCACCTTTTTGGCCACTGGATACGCCTAATGGAATATCAGTTACACAGATAGATTTACTAAATGAGATTAACATTACTCTGCTGATCAAGATCCACAGCTTGGCGGCATTATGTAATGTAGACCTGCATTCACGAACGGACAACCGCAGCTCGAAGTTAAGCGGCGGTAAACATACAGGAGTGCACACGCGTGTTTGTGTGTGTTTTATGTGGACGGTCGGTCGTTTTAAAAAAAACTGCGAAAAACCATTGCGGTCGGCGGTATACGATAAACATTCGGCGGGGCCGGAAAATGCTGAAAGGTGTCTCTGTATTAGAGAGGTAATTACAGACGGTCTAAGATCACATCCTTCCTCGTCTGTGGCTTTGAGCTCTCCCCAGGGCGCTCACCTACTTCTTTCATAATAAAGAGCCGCTCCCTCACTGCTTTAAGCAGGTTGAATTAAATTGAACTTGGCTCTTCAGCATTTCCCCCTGTCCAATCACAAGGGACGTGCAGTCCTACCCCCTGCTCCGTCATTTTCTATCGCTCCCTTTATATCTTCTCTCCTCTTTTTTTTTACAGCTCTGTTCTTTTTTTGTCATCCTACCATAAACCCCACACACCCAGTACCCGATTCCACCCCCTCAGTGGTGTCCGACGGCGGCCGCCTTAAGTTTCGGCGAGCGTAGCGAGACCTGGCGGACACGCCCGATTACGCTTACGCAGCCCACGGACACGTGACGCGCGGGAACGTGGGGCGCGCCCTGTCGCCGAGAGTGCTCAAAAGTCCCGCTCCCCCACAGATAATGCGTTTGCTCTGTTCGGGGTCCGAATCCAGGGGGGCCTAACCCCTGTACAATTATTCAAATCCCAGCTTTCAGTCTAGAGCTGTATATACCTCACCACGGGGCTACGCCTTTTCGCCCGTCCCGCCATTGGTCTCGCATTGTTGGAATGAATTCCCGCCGGGCCTGCCTACGAAGAGGAGGAGCGCCGGCGGGTAATCCCGTCGTCCGGGTTTTTCCGAACCGTACTCCTGTCGCAAGGCCTCACGCTGAGCGGGCGCGTTCGGCTGATAGCCGGGCGTTAATTCCGCTGGCCTGTTTTTCTTTACGATGCCCTCGAGGCTCTCACGCGTCCTTCAGCTCCACAGATTATGGGCAAGGGCAAGTGTACCGTGTGTGCTCACTCTTACCTGCAGACCTGTGCTTCTACTGCAATTGTGCTGTATGACTATAATAGTAGAATCCATTTAATTGCATAACATTACATTGCATTACAGGTATTTAGCAGACGCTCTTATCCAGAGCAATTTACACAACTTTTTAGCATTTTTTGACATATTATCCATTTATACAGCTGGATACATACTGAAGCAATTCAGGTTAAGTATCTTGCTCAAGGGTACAACGGCAGTGTCCTACCTGGGAATCGAACCTGCAACCTTTCGGTTACAAGGACAGTTCCTTAACCATTATACTACACTGCCGCCCCTGCATAACCCATTTGTCAGCAAATTTTATGCGATTATCCGACTCAATTGGATGGGCCGGCAGGTTTTCTGGCAGAGGGCAGTTGCACCTCCGGAAACAGAGCCTCTTCCCCCAGTGTGCCCCAGCTGTTTGGGGGTAGGGGGGGGTTTGGGGGCGCTATCTGGAAAGTAAGTAGTACGTCGGCCTCGGGCCACAGCAAGCTTTTGCTCAGAGACACGTCACACAGCTTCAGAAAGCTATAGGGGAACAGCGCGTCTAAACAGGCCGTAAACACATCTGTCTTATCCCACAAACCCTTTGGCTACCCTGACAATCAGCAGATGCTGTGGAAAGCAGTGCGACAGAAGTGTTTTATTAATATACCTGCAAAACATGTATTTTATAAAAGAACGCGCTAACGTGTAGCTTCATAGAAAAACATCGATGCCACTTTCTGTACCAGGTCATTTTCTTTTGCATCTATCTAAACACAAGATCCCTACTATCTTAACACGAGATCCCTGTGAGAAGTTTATGCAACAAAAAGAGAGGTAAATAAATTAACAAACATATGAAAAAAAATGAATAGCGTGTGTTTTAAGCAAGGCGGTGTGGCTCGCACTGAAACCATAGGCTTGATTTTGGAGGTTTTGGAAACAATACTACAAAAGCATAATTTTAACATTTTAACATGAAACCATGGATGTGAATTTTCTTAATATTAATCAGAAGCCTTTTTGTTTCTATAATGCCACACACCACAGAAGATCAGTTCAGGATTATGTCCAAAGGTACTTCTGTATGCCCATTTAATATGGGTAGAGGACTTTAAAGCACAGTCTTTCATGATAGGATCTCTTCATTCCAATGGTGGAAAAGGTCCCATGTTTTAGCATATCATGCTCATATCGTATTCAAGAAACAGTGAGTCACTTTTTCTTCTAAGTTTAGTATTGTTTTCTTAGAAAGTACAGTAGAAATTGTGGGCACTCTGTGGTCTTTTCTATGGATAGTTGGTTAACCATGAATATATCCACTATAATTAATTGTGCCCGTGAACTCAACACTGCTTTCTTGATGTCGGGGGAATTTGAACTTCAAATTTTAACTGAAAATTTCAAACAGAAATCTCGAGCTTCTCAAATGTCACCGGTCAGCCGTTGAGTCAGCATTACATGAAGGCAAGGCCTTTACTGAGTGTTTACACAAGCGATGTTAACTTTATTTGTATCAAATGTGGAAATGAATAGCTGTCATTTTACAAATATAAACGACATTTATGCACAACCTTCGGCTTCATTTTAACAGCCAGTCGGAGGGAAAATCTGGCCCTGTTTTGTAGGCTTATTAAAAGTTATTAAAAAAGATAAACCTTTGTGTATAAATAGATAGACCCTGAAGACACTGAATAAAGTACTTGTCTATTGAAAGATTTGTATATATATTTTTTTTACCAGGAACATTGATATGTAAATAATAGACAAACTCCATGAGTATCTTCTAAGATTGTCAACACAATGGGTTGCTCATGAAGGCTGTTGAGCAATGGGAGTGAACGGCAGATGAAGCTTCTCAGCTGAACTGCACCGCATTCAGTGATAAAGGCCTTCATTGACTATAATCGCCGTAGACCTTGCCCTTAAAATGAAAGTAAAGCGTTTCAGAAAGTATTTCTACGTTTCACGCCTTGTAAGCAGGCTACACAGCATGCTACAATTTATGTATTGTTCAGATCGCATGGTGCCGATCAGGTATCCAGAAAATGTAACGTTTTTGCTTTTATGTTTTCTTAAGAAACGGTTAAAGGTGAAGACCATTGCCGTTACGTGGGATGGGAGGAGATTAGAACTGAGCAGGAGGCTGTCTGTGATTGGTGTGTTTTTTTGGTAGTCGGAGCCCCTGTTGTTATTGTGTGTACAGCACAAAAAGAACCGCTCGCACAACCCAGGAATCCTATTATTTATACGGCTGTTTCTGAAGACGTGTTTGACAGACAGAATAAAAAAATAAAAAAAACATCTTCTTGAAAGGATAAATTCACGAGTTTGTCTCAATCTCTCTCACCAATGTGCATTTATTAAAAACATTTATTAGTTATCCCCATTCGGTGGAATTAAATGCATCATGTAAGAGAATTGCCTCGCCGGGCTGCTGCTTGGTTACCTTCTCCTTGCTTTTTCCCGCCCGGAGGCTGTGCCAGGGTGGAAACGGGAAGCTGAACTGTTCCCAATTGCCCCAGGCATGGAGACATTCCCCCATTCCACAGGGACTTATTAACCCCTGCCAGTCCAAAATACAAAGTAAATCCACAGACAAGTCTGTTGCCTTCTACATAATATGTACAGTACAATCTTCAATGAGAAACATAATTTGAAATAGCTAAACTGGTTTGTTATATATTTGGGGACTAGTAAACATGGCCTATCAAGAGGTACCCTAATGTCCTTTTTTCTGTGATAAGTTAGCGATGAAAGACACTATATAGGTCAATTACTTGAGTAATTAATGGTACACCTGACATTCTCCTGCAGACTGAACGTCTGAGATGATGGTAAAATCTGTCTCAGCACCTGCCAGACAGGGGTCCACCAATCTTTTCGCCATGAATATCTTGACAGAGTTCCTTGCCTGCTCACCTCTGCACTCAGACACTCGCAGTAAAGCCCCCACATCCCCTCCCGGGAATTTCATAACTAGATATGCAGCATGCAATATTCATACGCGCTACAGTTCTTGTTCAAAAGGCCCTGAATTGGGTGGGCATGGACTGAGGGTACTGTAGGCGGATTTTATTCATATTAATGAGGACTTTGGACTGGGATTTGACTCAATCAGCAAACACGCAAGCAGAGAAGTCTTGTGGAGTTCTGGGTAAATTAGCGGGAATAACAGGAGGATATGTGTTATGTGTCGTACACATTGTCACCAAATCTCTGTCAGAAGAGTGCCATGCATTATTATTATTATTTTTTTTAGGTTTTTAAATTTCTTTGTCTCACTGTTTGGTGTGTACTCTTTTACTGCTTCAAAATATATTTTTTTAATTTAAAAATACCCAGAATCAAAAAGACAAAAATGTTTGAATTACCACAGTAATAAAAGTCTATGACAAAAGGTCAGATTGTGATATGGGCAATCCCCTGATAGAAAGACACTCTACCCTACCATCTCTTCCCAATCTCCAGTGAGTTTATGCCCAGCCCAAAGTGTTGCCCCTTATCATATGCCTGAGGAGAAGGAGAGAGAACGTCGTAGACAAGAAGACAGGGACAGGGTAAAGGTGGTAAAAAAAACCAGCCACTGGAGCGCTTGTCCTGCCAGGAACTTCCCGCCGAACATTTTTGGCGGAAATCAGATGAAGAGAATGACGTCTGAGCCGACTCGCAGAACGCATTCGGAACGCAACTTTCGCACTCCTGTTCTTTGCATTACGTTCAGTTCTCCGTTCAAAATGTCTGCCAGAAGAGCTTGTGAAATGGAACAGCACGGCAGGCATCCTGTTGAGGGTGTCCCTTTTCAGAGCGCATGATGCTTATATCTGACAAAATGGCTGCCCTGTTCTCCGTCGCAAAGTGCATTATACCCCGCTATTTAATGCTACAGTGTAGCTGTACCTGGGGCTCTAGGCTCTAATAATAGGACTCAAGTGGAGTTGTTTTGGTAACTACAATTGACTCTCCTCTCCTGGCCAGACAATCACAGGTGCTCTGCTTTCTTCGTTTGTGTGTTATAGATCTTCTCCACCGTGGCACGGCGTCTACAATCCATCTCCACAATGGTGAGGTTGTCCCCTTTCAGAGCGCACAATGCTCACATCTGACAAAATGGCTGCCCTGTTCTCTGCCGCAGAGTGCATTATACCCCGCTATTTAATACTACAGTGTAGCTGTAGCTGGGGCCGTGGGCTCTAATAATAGGACTCTGGATAGTGGGATCGGCAGTGTCATTCTCCCTACCATGACCCCTATCTGCTGCTAGGGGGCGCCACTGTCAAACAGCCACCTGTGAGGGGAGGGGTGGTGAGCGGGGGGGGGGTCCTCTTCCCCAGTTCTCATCCATATTACTTTACATACAATACCCTAAGGGCTTCCTGAGAGGGGATTGTGGGTATTTTCTAAGACAGTGTGAGCCGTGACCACCCCTACCCCCCCCCCCCCCCCCCCCTTCCCTCCCCCAACTTGCCCAGCTGAGAGAGCAAGCCCAGCTGTGGGAACAGTGACATGGGTTTTTTTTTGGGGGGGGGGGGGGGGGGGGGGGCTGGCGTGACAGCCGGGTCAAGCTGGCCTCTCCTCTTTCCACCATACCAGACCTTAACAGTTATAAACAGAACAGAATATCACCCCCCTGTCCCAGACCTTGGGGCTCACCGTATTAGCATCGGGGCGCTAGAAGGGGTCTGGAAGCCTTCTCTTTCGCTGGCACTAGACGTAGAAATATAAACATCCAAATGGTGGGGATAAATATTGACCAAGGACAGGAGAATGTATACATACAGTACTGGAATGTTGTCATGACATGGTGGCCCCACAGGAATGCCACATAGGTCCATATGACGTTAGGTTGCCATTGGTTACTACAAGTGGAGTTCTGTTGGTAACTACAGTTGACTCTCCTCTCTCCTGGCCAGCCAATCACAGCCGCTCTGCTCTCTTCGTTTGTGCGTTCTAGATCTTCTCCACCATGGCACGGCGTCTACAATCCATCTCCGCAATGGCGAGGGTGTCAAAGACCGCACACTACGGGTGAATCAACCTGGAGTATTGGGCCCAGTGTGCAGAGAGGCACCGTGAGAGCAACCTTAGCAACTGGCACCGGCGCAGAGATTGCCAGATCAGATTGGGTGAGGAAGAACGGGCAGTTCTAATGGGATTACAGGGATTAAGCATAGTGAATCCTCATTGGTTAGTTAGGTGTTGTCACTCCAGATGGTCATCCAGATAGTACCTAACACTGGCAAGTGTCTTTAACTGGTTAGAGACTGATGACTGGATGCCATAGACAAGCAGCAGTGCAAATGGTCCAGTGTCAGTCCTCCCAAATAGCACACTACTAGAGCATTGCACTACTGCAATATAGATATTTAGACTTCAGGGTCAAACAGGGGTCAAATAAATGCCTGAAAAAAAGGTTTGAACAGCCAGGCATATAAACATTTTTGCATTTCAAGACTGTTACGTTCCACGTTACTGTGTTCTGTGTTGTCCTGCCCGGTTTTCCCTCTGTAAGTCTGCAGGAGGCCATTCACCATTCCATTCGCTGTTCCCGCTGTCAATCATCGTTGTCCTGGTCCCACCTCCACCAATCACATCCCTCCTCTGGAAGATAAAAGCTCTGTCTACTGCAGTTCTCGCACTCTCTGTCTCATTTAGTGTTACCTACCTGTGTTGTACGGTTGTCTATGTGTGTAGCCCAGGCCCTGGGGCAGGTAAGACTGAGGCCTCTATACACTTGTGTTACACGTAGGTAAGTTTATGTATAGACTGGGTAAGGGGTGGTTGCCAATTGTGTATTTTTGGTAGTTGGTCTTGGACAGAGTAGTTAGATAGGCAGGCTTTTGTTTTATTGAATAGTTAGTTAGTCAGCGTATCTTTTGTTTCTAGCTCTGTTTGGGTTTTGTTTATTTCTTTTCTTTGGCAACATCCAGGTCCTTGGGCCGTGTGGACTATTTGTGTCTTTGTTTGTTCTTTTGTGTTCTTGTAAATATGTAAATAGCACTTCCACTGGCACTTGTTACAATATACACTTTCTTTGCCTTGTTACAATATACACTTTCTTTGCACCTCAATCCTGTCTGTTCTCTTATTTGCTCCCATCACGCTCAAACCCTTACACCCGGTCACATTATAATATCTACAAACATATTGTTATGCACCCCCCCCCCCCCCCCCCCCTACCTCTAGGCAACTGAGGGTCGTAACAAAGACTGTCATTCCCAAGCATGTCATTTAACAGGTGAATCACCTCAACACCTGCATCCCAATCACAGGTATGTGCAATGAGATGAGGTGATACTCAGGCAACAAATAATCAAAGGTATAGATAAAAAAAAAACTGGTGACAACATGTCCACACAATACACTTTTCTTACAAAATACATATTCACATAAAGACATCTACATTCACTTGGCCTCTCAATGTTTTTTTCACGATGGGTTTCCTTCTACAACAGATCCTCTCATTTTACTGAATGAGGTGATAATATACAAAATGAACGTGGTTAAAAAAAGGTCAGGAGAGACGTCGTCAAAACCAACAGAAGCAGCAAAATCATAGCGGATCGCCAAGCAACGAACAGGAGGTCTCCCGTTTCTAATGTTAAAATCGCCATAGAAACCTTCCTTCATAGATCCAGGAAGAGGCCATGCGAACATTAAACAATTATCAGAACGATTTTCTAAATATGCTTCCCTGTCCGTGCTATTACCCATTTTTCATGTCCAATTGCTCTGTTATGGTAATCATCAGAAACGCTCCATGAAGTAATTACTTACAGCTGGCTTAAGAAAAGAATATTGCACACCCCTGTGGTTCAGCCAGTGTTTTTTTTCTACACTACTCTATTAACATACTCCTGTTTATTAATTCCCTTCTGGTAATTTTAAGTGGCTACTTCAGGATCTCTGTCATCGCTTAATGCCCATTTAGAGTGTCAGTAAGTGATGGGATTAATTTCTACTTTGCTTTCTTTTGTTCTAAAGAGAATTAACACTAGTAAACCTGTTCGCTCCAGGTCAACCCTTCAATTTTTAGACTATTTTTAGTCTGACTTTAAATCAGAACCTAAATTGTGTGTTTAAATTGAGGAACATTGACTGAATTAAAGATTCTTAAATTTACTTTGGTATTTTATTTGTAGATTTTTGTCTTTTATTACTTAAAAACACAATGCAATGAATTACAATAGAGTACTTCTCAATTCTTTTTTACTTTTGTTACTTTTACTTCAGTACTTATTAACTTATTATGATTGATTTTCTGATTATTGTTTGATTTTCTGATTATTCCCCTCTTCTGTATTAATGTTTCCACTATTTCAATTTTAAAAGTTGTCCATATAGAGCAATGCAATTATAATGTAGATCTCATTTCGGGGGGGGGGGGGGTCAACAAACAGTAAATTTTCTTTAGGATTTTTTTGGGGGATACACTAACAGTATCACCTTAGGAGTGATTCTCCTTGCTTCTGAGTTGTGCTAGCTCTCCTGTAGCGCTGGCCCTGCTGTGACTGACAGTGGCGGGTGAGTCTTTATGCTTACGGGCGGTTCAATTATTCACACTCAAGAGGTACAATCGTCAATTCAAAACTTGGGGGAAAAAAACTATTAAATTATGAAATATTTTATGAATGTCCAACTGGGAACGTGATGTACCTGTAATAATTGAGAGGTAAGTGCACAGTGCTGTAGCAGTTCAATTGAAATATCACCATAAGTGCATATATTTCTGTGACTCATTTATAATGGTTCACATTCTGCCTGTGACATTTACTTTTAAAAAAAATAAATAAATAAATAAATAAATAAATAAAATAAAAAATCTACAAAAAAGCTAATGCCTTGAAATTGTAGCCCTGTCCTTACAGGCATAACTACATTCTCACACACCGCTACGGTATGACTCACGGTAGAAAGGGACAAAAAGAAGAAGAAAAAAAAAGTAGTAAAAGGAACACAAAATGTATTCCACCATGTAATTCAAATGTGGCAGCGAGGATGGACGTACACACTAATGACGCGGTCATGCAATTCACTTTTCTTTCAAAGGGTGGATGGGAACGTTTTTCCTGCCGAATTAAGAATAGAAATGAAATCAGAAATCCGGTCCTGTTTCTGGAAATGGTCCTTGTGGTGCGAGAGCCGAGGACTTGGGTCACGAAGCTCAAAACCTTACACCCATTTTGCGCTTCTCTTCCGTTAAAGCTTTTAATTCTTAATTAATCTTCTGGAAGCTAACGATGGTGTAGCGTTAGCCTCAGAGCGAGGAGGTGGCAAACTGGTGTCTCCTCCACCCTTCTCCACGTCCTGCAACGGCGGAGCGGCTAGCCTACATCTTCCCTGTCAGGAGCTCACACAAGTCTACGTCATGCACACTGAGCATGGCGTGTGTGCCTAAACATGTAATTTACACCCTTTACAAGAGTAATGTGCCCTACCGAAGCCTTCCACAGGCTCTCCTCAGGTGAGGTTCACCTGGCCACCGAGTCAGTGGTCGTATGGTATGATTAGAAACCCAAAGCCATAAGGCTGTGGGCTCAATCTTAGCTTTAGAGTTCAGTCAAAGAAAATCTGCGAGCAAGTGCCTCACTGTGCTTCTCTAGCTTCTCCATGGAGGTGGATTGGCCTGTTGCTGTTGTATCTGTGGAGAACACCATTGAGAAAAAAAAAATTATAATAAATAAAATAAAAAAAGACACCATGTGTTTCTTTCAAACCTGTACATGTGTACTGTACACACACAACAGAGCACTTTAATAAATAATACTTGAAATGTTAGAATTGTTGACTGTTGAAGAGTTTTCCTTACCACCCTTGAAGAAGGTTAATTTTATTCCATTGAAGCAAAAAAAAAATAAAAAAAATTAATGAAACGCGAGTTGAACAGTGCATTTGAATTGCATATTCCGACTACCAGAATTAACTTTATTCCAAAGTTATTAATTTACAATTTATTAATGCAAGCACTGGCTTTTCCATGAGCCCTGGGGGCTTATCCAGAAAGTTTGATCCCCGTGTCTTGAACTTTTCTCAAGTTGACGATATGTCTCTTTTTTTTTTTTTTTGAAGCAATAACTAGGCGCCGATGATCTGGGTTAGGCCCATGCTGCTAGAATTCCCTCCGCCGTTTTCTTCCCCCAGCAAGGTGTAATAGGAGAGCAGTGGTTGGTCTAATTCTCTTCCCGCTGAGCGTTTGGCATCCCGCGCACTGGACCGCGTGTTCTGGGCCCGGCGGGGTAGCGCCCAATCAGATAGCGGAGGAGCCGGCTCGGACATACCCCCTCCCACCCCCGCTGCATCGACTCTGGGCTGGGGCCTGCGTCTCGATCACATATATCGCCAGCTGGGAGACCCAGGAAGGCTGTTCCAATTTAGGCCAAAGAGGAAATGACAGCATTGTGTGTAGGATATGTTGCTGTGGTACAGTACGATGACATTTAAAAAAAAAAATTTGTTTCATTGAACATAACTCGAAAGGCTTTGACTCTGTACAAAGCAGAGCATTTCTCATCATATTTTGACACAGACACGTGTTAATCAGGCACTCATCTATTTTTTTATGCAATACGTATGAATAAAATACAGAATGTTTACAGAATCTGTAAAAAATTTGACATTTGAAAATGCAGCTTGCCTCAAAATATTTGCAGAAAATAATGCGGCTTGCGTTACAAAAATCTTTAAATATTATTGCACAATCATCTGGCGTTTTCATTTGCGGTGTGTGTACCTGGACTGTTTAATCGTGATAAGCTGTGGTTTAGCGAATTTAAAAAATCCTTAACTGTGCATATTATCGCACCTTGGCATGGCTCAGGAGGTCCGTAGATTGCATTGGGTTCCGTCCAGGGAAATAGCAGGCAGTAGCAATCTTAAGATTGCCCCCGGGCCATCTGCCAAAGAGCGGCTGTAGCCAAAAACTGTGTTTCCCTTGGCAGTTCCCACAAAGCCCCTCTGAGAACATCTCGCTTCCTCTTCCTTGCTTTCATTAACACGTCGCATAAAGGACCAATCAAAATCGAAGGAAATAAATGAAAGCAAATAAGACGCAGAGACCGGAACGCGACCTCTATCTACACCAGGGTCAGTCGTAAAATAAAGACGCACGGCGACATAATTAATATGCACCTGTTCAAACAAATTGCAATTCTGGGCTGTGAAATGTGCCATTTTGCATCACGTCGTTTGAACTATGCGAGGCGCTGTCGCTCAATCTCTATTTCTTACTTCAAACCCAAATAATCTTCCATTGGATCTGTATGCAAATAGTACGCGGGAAAGCCACTTACTGTATGCAAAACCATCTGTGTCTATAAACACACAATAACGTGTTTTATATGTGACTAAAGTTGATTGACACAATCGTCACATTCGTCCTTGCTTGATTAACTCATTGCATTACATTACTGCCACTTAGCAGACGCTCGTATCCAGAGCGACTTACACAACTATTAGCGTTTTTACATAGTATCCATTTATACAGCTGGATATATACTGAAGCAATTCAGATGAAGTATCCTGCTGAAGGATATAATGGCGGTGTCCTACCTGGGAATTGAACCTGCAACCTCTCAATTTCCTCCTTAATGGAAAGCTTAACTAGGCTGAATTAATATAATAACATTGTGTCCAACCAAAGACCTTCCCTGGGTTTACTGTCTTGTTGAGCCACCTTCAGTGCCTAAGACACACTCTTTACAATGAGTTTGGTGGTGTCAGAAAATAATAAACAATGTTGCACAGATATTGATTGAATATGTCTCCAGCATATTTATTATTTTCAAGGAGGAGAAACACAACAGCAACGAAAGAAAACTTTAGTACCTCTGATACAAGTGTTACTATTATGTATTGCATTATAGCGTTTTCATAATGTTTTAACAAAACTGAGCTGCCTCAGTGTTTTTTTTTTTTTTGCTATCATTTATTACTGTCTGCAAGGTTTCATGAGTACACCTCTGGCAGTAGATCAGTGAAGAGTGAGGGGTTCATCTCGCAGCCAATCAGGTTATCAGTCTCTTCTACCTGAATTAGTCTGTTAACATCGGCCACAGGGCTAGTTGCTAAGCAATGGAATAGGCACAATAATTTCCATAGGATGGAAACATAGTTCCTTATATAGTGGTTTCTTTGCAGCTATTTTTGTTGGAGTCACATGTCATATGGTGCAGCAAATAAGAAACATTCTGAAACATGCCATTGTAGTTGGCCCCTATTCATACCTTCCAAGTTTATTTTATTTTTTCTGTTGTCCCTCTATCATGTGGTTGTGCCCACAGCAAAGGGGCCAAGTTAAGGCTATTGTACGAACTGTCACCATGACGATTTTTTTTGTGGACTCTGTGAGCTGTGTCTCCTGGCCTTGTGCGCTTTTATAGTGGTCCTTAAGATTTTTTTTGTTATTTGTTTTGGTATGTGTAGCTTGTTAAAAATTACATGTGACCTCAACAACCTCACATTTGAGGGAGGTGGATCCAACAAAAACCAACAACAACCAAAAAAAATAACCCTGTCAATAAGCACTTACAGCCAGATAGGAAATTACAGGATAGAAACACATAATGCACGTCTCTATCAAATGCTGAACATTAACCATTTCACAATTCAGTCAGCTGTCTATCTTTTTCAACTGTTTTGTACTTTTCTCCTAATAAGGAGATCATGCTATATATATATATATATTTTTTTTTTAAAATTTATTTATTTTTTTTACATTTTTTTTAAATTTATTTTTTATTTTTTTAAAATTTATTTTATTTTATTTTTTTGCACACTTTATTGTGTTGTAGATTTAATTTTAAATGAAATAAAAAAAATATTTCTCCTGACTCATTTTCCTATAGAACTCCATGGGGAAAAAAGTCAGGAGAAGAAACCCTTAAAGTGATCCATCCACATCTACTCCATATCTGGCCGTAGAGTGATGGTTTGGGGCTCGTTTGATACCTTAGACCCTTGATGACTTACAGCCATTTCGCCAGTCATGTGTTCCATATCATTCCATGTCATTTACAGCTGAATCTAGTCTCACCCCCCAATTCCCATAGAGATCCATTCAAATGCAGAGAGGATATAATATTGCTTGTAACAGTACCTGAAAATAAGATATCGAGAGTCTTTTGATGTTGATGGGTCACAGACTTCAGGATGTAACAGCATGCAAAGGATATGCGACCAAATGATACTTTAAAAATGCATTAAAGCAAAGGGTTTGAATACTTATGCACATAAGAGATTTCAGTTTTTGATTTTTAATACATTTGCAGAAATTTCTAAAAACATGTTTTCACTTTGTCATGATGGGTTATTGAGTGAAGATTTATGGGCAAAAATGGCAATTTTATACATTTAAAATTAAATCTATGACACAATAAAGTGTGCAAAAAGTGAAGGGGGTTGAATAATTTTGAGTGCGACTGTATATATAAGGTTTCCCCCCCATTGTATATATTATATATAATTATTATATAATTTAAATTTCTTTGTGAGGTATTTTCTTTATAAGACCACTTGAGTTTCAAACCTCTCGGTCACTGGCTCTTAGTTTTGTATCATGTTTATTGTTCTTTTCATGGTGTGAAAAAATAAAACCTAATCATGAATCATAATTGAAGAGAGTTTTTCCAAACTTCACTAAATCCAGTTTTGAACCATATTTTAGGGTGTACTGCTTCAGCAGCGACCAGTGCTTTACCTAAATGGGTCTCCAAGGAGGTCACATCTACCTATTTATTTTTATTTTTTTATTATTTGTAGAATGTGTTCATTACATAATGCATTGGGATTGAAATTGGAGCAAAAGTTTGATAGTGAGGTCATGACATTTTCTAAGATTGTTGTTTGGTTTCTCAGATTGTTGTTGAACAGTAAGCTACTTGTCACAATAAAAAAAAAAAAAATGGATGTGAATGAATGTTGGACGCCACTGCAGGTATGACATTTGACTCCAGACGCAACGCAAAACTGTAAAGAAAAAAGCAAACATGGAACAAGACCACGCAGGTTAATAATTTCTTCATTTCCATCAATGTCACAAGCTATAAAAGTCCACGGTAATTAAAATCAATACAACGAATAAACCGGCAATATGTCGGAAAAAAATATCACAATGACAGCATTGCCGGGAACCATCATATCAGTGCAATTAACTTCTGCCAAAGCCTGAAACGTGAGCTATTTTTCTTATTCAGCTCATTAGAGGAGGCCATGCCACTGCACTTACTCGTGTCAATTCTGCCTAATTACTTTAAAACAAATTCAAAGTAACCGCCATCTTGCGTTGTTTAACACGGTTCATCTCCAAATTTAATTACGCGTTCAATTTAATAAATTCCATTCCAGAGGAAAACGCGACGTTAATAGCCATCCGAGTCACTGGCTGGTGTCTTTATCGCTCTCTGCCCGATGCATCAACAGGTCCTTTTAAAAAACCGTTTCCACCTTCAGACGGACCTTGAGTTCTAGTGGCTGGAATCACGCAGAAATAGACGCGATAACATGCCGGTAGTAAATATGGCTTAGTTACTGAGGTCCTGAACAATGAGCCATGAGCTGCTTTAAGTGGCATATTTAAAAAAATCGATAGTGCCAATGCACTAATGTGATGATTTTCTTTTCTTTAATATAACTGAATTACTGTGGCCAGGAATCAAGTCTTTATAACCTCAGCTTTTTTTTCTTCACAAACACAGTTGGCTAATGAATTCCAGTGATTGCTGAACTCGCCAAACTAAGTTTATGAGAAAAAAATCTAAGGACCAAATGTTGATTGACTCCAGGCTAATGTCCTGGCTCTATGCCTTTTTATGTGCAAGAAAGCGATTTATTTATTTATGTATTTATTCTCATGCTCAGAAAATCTAAGTGATACTGCTACCTTTGCAGTACATAGGATGGAAATCAGTGGACAGTTGATGCTCTGGGTGTAATTTCCCCTGGACGTGAATAGGCCACTCTTGGGGATTTTTTCAGACCTGAGGGACCAGCTTCCAGAGGATTTCTTCCCCATGTACATCGAGCTTCATCATACAAACAGCTGTGGACACACAGAAGGGACGGCAATCAGGACACCTCGCTTTAATAATGTCCAGCGCTTCCAAGGCTTAGCTATAGCGTAATTGGTCACTGGTGGGTTGTCTGCTTGTTTGGAATGCCGATGGCCGTGGTGGCGTTCCTTGGCCCGGGACTCGAGGGAGCAGTACGGAATCTGAACACTACAAAATGTCGACATTTTAAAAAGAAGACGTAGCTAAACTTGCATCAGGGAGGTCTCACTTGACAGCCTATTCTCTTCTAATGCGGGGATTAGATACAAATTTATGAACCCGGGTTTCACACTCCCGGTCATTCTCTCTCTCTCTCTCGCTTGCTCTTGTGTGCGGATATTTCCGGAAGGAACAGCGTTCCCGTGCCTATCTGCAGAGGTTCACGGGTACGTCCGAAAATTAATTGACTTTAACGTATGAAAGATGTCTGTGAAGGGCCCTGCAGAGTGTTGTTATGGACCCTGGACGGTGAGGCGGGCTGATTGCGCTGTCCTTCTTCACCGACGATAATTTTCATACACTGACAGAAAAGGAAAGAGTTCGCCCGGGTTCTGTAATGCGCTCTAGAAATGGGGCGTCTCACCTCTAGGCACCTTCGTTTTGGATAGAAGGGAGACGCCCTGTATGTGTGGAGCGCTGAAGCCGCCACTGGTCATTAGTGCTAATTCTCCGAGCAGGCTCTGCTCGGCCATACACTCCCACACACTCCCGTTCTCTGAGCCTGCTTGTATGTACTTATATGCATTAAAACCCTTTGAAGAGTGTTTTTTTTTTTGCAATAACCTGCTTGGTCTTAATGAAGGGTCTTCTGCAGCCCTTACCCTACAAGGAAATGGGATCTTTTTCTACTAAACGTAAATTAAACCAGAGCAATGATAGCATGGACACTTTTGATTAAGATCTTGATTTATTCATTTTATAATTTTTGTATTAGTTGTTGTAGTAGTGTCCGTAGCCCCCCCCCCCCGACAGCCACCCTAAAGCTAAAATGGCTGCCAAAGATTTTATTACAAAATAATTGACGCGCGCATCCCACGCGGTGCTTAAACATACTGTTGGAAATGAGACCCGGTTTAGTTCTGGATCCGTTCCGCCTCCCGCGTAGGAACACCTCACCCCGGTCCTGGCCGATGGCGGAAAAGCAGAGGTACGATATCCCCCTAGCGGATCGTTAAAGAGGTTAAACCCATTTGCATTGGTGGGCTTGAGTCACGACCGAGGACTGCTTGGGGGGTCACTTATCTTTTTAATTAGGTTCTCCTGCCTGTCCCCTCCCACCCCGGTGACGGATAGGTCCCCACCCCGGACGCACGTTGCATTGTTTGTCACCCCGTTGCCGGATCATTAATACATTTCGCCCCCCCCCCCCCCACCCCCCCCCATACATATTTCATGCCGTTCGCTTCCGAACTGGAGAGAGTGTGAAAAATCCAAGCAAAATCCAGTAAAGAAGGAAAATGAAAAAACGACGGGTTTTAGCGAAACACGGCAGAAAGCCTCTTTTGAATAACGGGGGGGGGGGGGGGGGGCCCTAACACCAGGGGTACGCACAGTACTTTGCCCCCCCAGTGAAGGATGACAAGCACAGCGTTTTAGGAAAGGACCTCATACCCCCCCCCCCCCGCCCCCCGCCCCCGCTGCACATTATTTGTAGTCCCAGGTATCTTGGAATGACATTGTAATCCGAGGATGCGCCAACCCCATTATTTTTGCGGAGCGGGACAAATATCCTGGCATTTTCCCCTCTGTAGAACCAACACGATCTTTCTGCGTCAGGGGTGGGTAGTATCCCCACGGCCCGGGAGGCAGGCGCTGCATAAGGAATGATGTCATTAATCCTCCCGGGCAATATCCCCGGTCTGGTTATAGGGGAAATAAATTTGCATGCTGCATATGCGCCAGGTGAATCACGGAGGGTGCAAATTATATTTCCTGACAGGCAGGCGGGGAGAATTGAGCTCCGTCGGGTGCCCTTCTCTCATCCCTCCACCCCCCAGGGCCCCCACCCCTCCTCCACAATGACCCCCACCCCCCCACCACCCTTCCCCTTGTCCCAAAAGCCCCAGAAATTTCTAATAATTATCCTGCACGAGACCAGCCTTGGTCCCTTTTTTGAGTTTACGTTGACTGTGTTATTGGCGGGTGAAGGCCGGAGCCTGGGGAATAAACGGGAGAGACGGCGGGCCAAAAGGGGCGGGGCAAAGTACCGCGTGCTTCTTCCTGCGTCGCGTGGCTTTGACGCCCCGATCGTCCTTCTTCCTGTGTTGAGAACGGTGCCCTCACGCACGGCTCCCGCGTGCAATTGTGCCCTACGTTGGTTCCCGTAGTATTGATTTGACTTTTGGACAAACGATGATATGCACACGCTTTTGACGATGGACAATAAATAGTTTTCTTCTTCTACTTTTTCTAAAATAAAAAGATATATATTTGTTTTTTCTTGGTCAAATAAAGATGTTGAATAAATCTAAGACTTGTGACCCAGACAGTAAAATGGAAAATAGAAAAGCATTTAACGTATTTACTAGGTGTACCGATGTACAGCTAAAACAATGCATGAGCGAATGCAATCCAAATCATCTAACATGGTCTTTGTATATTTTACAAAAGGTACTTTATTCTACTACTACTACTACTACTACTACTACTACTTCGACTAGTACTATTAATAATAATAACATGTAAAGAATAAACAATTTGTGTGCCATCTTAAAGCAATAGAACATACCATAAACATTGAACTACTTTATTAACCCTTTATCTCTAGAGCTCCCAAGTGAAACCGTATTCCTACTACCTTACAGCCGCATCTTAAGTGAAGTAATATTTTTATTTTTGCGGTACGGTATGCCCCATAAATCGGACCTTTGATTTTGTTGGAAATCAAAATGCATTGCCGTGCTACAAGTAGCAGCCAATATTGTTATGACAACGTTCAGAAAGCACAGAGCTCATTTGCGTTATATGATCCCAAAAATGAGCAACCACATTGCACTCCCGCAGCATGTACGAATGTACTCCTACCACTCCGGCATTACAAATATGACAGAAAGAGTTGGAAGTTATTTTCCTTTTATGGTGTGGAATATGTTTTCTGAACTGGCTTTAACTGTCCAGTTTTTAATTTTTAATTTTTAAGTGAATCTAAAATGTTTTATTTTGTGTTCCCATACTTCAGTCACCAGTACAGTACAACATCTGTAAATATCTCTGACTGCTCTTGTGTGTGTGTGTGAGTGAGTGAGTTTAACCTGTCATTCAAAATGTGTGGGCAAACTTTTGAATCCCACAGGATACCTATGCAATTTTTTTAAACAAACACTCAAACGGCTTTAGCCAGCAACACTTACTACTTCTGAGCTTTTTGTGTTAAAAGAGAGTATTCCAAAAGGCCATTATATCTCATTTCTATGTCTGATTGAAGCTATGCAAAACTGCATTACAAAAAAAGAAACAGCACTAACAAAAAAAAACACATTGTTTGAAATGACACATATCATTTCATCCTTATTAACTATTAATTTATTCAAAAGGATGATCCGTTTCAGGATTTTGTGCCAACTTCTGCTCTTCTCTTAATTGTTTAATTAGATCATTTAATTACCTAAGTATTTTACTGTGCTCAAGCACAGGAGTGAACCAGCGTAGTTTATAGAGCCGTCAGAAAACGAAAGCTAAGGTAATTGGGTTGGAACAAAAACCAGCACGCAGACCAGCCCTCCAGGACCGGAGTTGTGCACTCGTGCCCTAGGGCATGTGTGAGCAGAGCTACCACAGAGACGGACCTGGTCTGAAACACATCCAGACTTATTTACTTAACCTACACATCCTGTTTCCTACCAAGCAACAACAGACCACTTCTGAAAATAGTATATTTCCTTTGTTGCCTCAAATAATTTAATTTGGAGAGAGGGCTGGGAGAGGCTGCGGTTCTTTTCAGCCCGTTTCCAGGTATACTCACTCTACCTTAAGAATGGATTCTCACAAAGGGAAATGCAGACCTTGAAATACAAATTTTCTTCCCTCTACTCCAAGGGGCTAGTGTTTGCTCTCGATGCGTTCAAGAGCGGTGACCCCTGTTCCGGCCCGGTTGTTTAGCATAAGACGGCGCTCCGAACATTGTGCACGTCTGAATCATTAAAGGGGACTCCTTTGAATAGGCGGATAAAGAATTCTGGTTTTTGAGTGTGCTATGTCGGGGGAAGAAAGTGTGCTCCAGGCGAAGCAGCTTGGTCCTATCCACCCAGAAGAGGAGGCTGATATTCTCTGAGGGAAAACGCTTTTATATATTATCATTAATTCATCGCAGGCTTTAAATGTTTTACTCAGCAGGTTTTCCTAATTAATTTATTAACCCTACCCCCCTCCCCCACTCCCTGCACCACTGTTGTCAGAAGTAAAACAAGTCCAAAACAAGTTTTATAAAATGTAAACAACAAAGGGCCTGATTTACTAAGATGTGCAAAACCTTTTTAACGTACGCAAAACTAATAACACAACCAATGATTGGTGCAAAACAAATACCATGACCAATCATTGGTCATATTATTGGTTTTGAGCATGCTAAATGTCTTAGTAAATCAGGCCAAAAGAACTGAAATGCTCATGGGCATCAGGGATTTTAGCACTGGGCTATTGTTTTCTTCTGGGGATAAACTACCCTCTCCTTTGGCAAAGCTGTGGAGGTCTGAGGATAATTCGGTACTGACCTGTGATCACACTCAATGCCGACCCATCACTATTCTTTTCACTGGCCTTGCAATGTGAAATTCGTTAGAAAAAATTGCTTATTTGTTAGAAAAAAAGATATAAAACAGGCATTACCTAATCCTACTTGAATAGCCAAGCCCCGGACTAAACAGTATATCTCTTTCAATCATTTGTGAAAGATGGACATGATTGGTGGGTTGGAGGTATAGGCAATATGCATTTGATTTAATTTAGACTTTAACAAGACAAGTGGATCATTGTATTTTTTTTTTATAACTGTGTAATCTTTTTTTTCATTTTGCCTTTCCAATCTTGTGAAAATTAAGTGGCATTGTGTATTACGGAGTGGCTGTGTAACATAACGGTTAGGGAACTGTGCTTGTACTCAACTTAAAGGTGGTGGGTTCGATTCCCACTGCAATTGTACCCTTGAACTGCAAAGGTACTTAACCTTCCTTGCTTCTGTTGAACATCCGACTGTGTAAATGGATTGCACGCAACAATGTAATTTCTGTAAATCGCTCTGGTTAAGAGCGTCTTATGCTCAAATGTAATGTGGTGCATTATGGGAAAACCAAGGACAACAGAATGCAAGAGAGTAGATCATGCTTTATTTTGTGGGTATTCAGCAGGCACATAGAGTTATTACACTATGGCCTTTTGCATGTAATTGGAGACATATATTTGCAATGCATTTCTCGAGACATGGATTCTTCACATTGAGCTTTTGCTTGTGATTTGCCCCCATGATTCAATGCTGCAAGCACCCGATTTATTTATTTATTTGTTTGTTTGTTTATTCAATCGAACGGTTATACTTTATTTTAAGGTCTTTCGCTGAAACGCGTCTTGCGTGTGATTTGCCAGAGACCATGGCCTTCAGGAATGATTCATGCTGGTTTTCCTGCAGAGTTCGCCCTGAACTTGGGCGATACAATGCGTGGTCAGGCCCGTTCATTCAATAACGGAAGGACAGACAGAATCCTGTCCTCCTGAGAATGGAACTATGATCACCGTAGGCGTAGTTTCCGCACTGCCTCCAGCACCGTTACACTCCAATTGATTCAAAGTCGTCCTGTGGTGTCGTCCGAGCCCTCTCTGAGACTTTAAAATGTCACCGGTCTGACGCCAAGCATTACTCTTGGCTTTTGCCCCTCAAGTGTCAGTTTTTACCCTCTGTAATCTTCAGAACTGACCCAGAAAATTCTTAAATGGTTCCACTTTTCACTGCCCACACATTGTCACATGGGAACTGTCAACGGTCAAAACCATCCATCCTGTAAACTGCTGGTCAAAACAGAAAGAAAAAAGAAACTTTGCTTCTCTATCAGATATTTTTATATGGCTATTCTCTGCAAAGTACAGCAATCTAGTAACAATCATTATTATTGCTGTTGCAAAGCGAAATAGCTTTTGTAAAGTTAATTCTTTCGAAATTTGCAATTTAGTTGAATCAATGTGACATGCAAGTTGTTCTATTTGCCTTTACAATTGAGCAAATATAAAAGTAAAAGTAATTCAGTTTTTAGGGAAATGTCATGAAAACACATTTTATGACATGCATTATTCAGAACGACCAGCAGTTTTGTAACTACAGCCCACTATCACTGCAGTAAATGTAAGATAGATGGCAACCATATGGGAAAAGTGAATCAGAAGGAATACAATGAGTTGTGCTGGACAGTACGAGCACTCACACACATGCACAGACACATGCACACACACACACACACACACACACGCACACACACACACGCACACACACACACGCACACACACACACACACACACACACACACACACATACAGACACCTGCACACACAGACACACACACATACGCACACACACACACACACACACACACACACACACACACACACACACACACACACACACACACACACGCACACGCACACAGACACACACGCACAGCATACATTAGGCCCTTTTGTTTGGCTCGGTGACAGGTTTTTTTTCCCCCCCCTCCTGCCATGACAGAAACTTTTGTGCAAACACTTGTTTTAAAATGAAAGGCTGTGACTGTGGCTTTTGTGCTCGTTACTCCCCTCCCTTCAGTTACCCAGAACCCTCTGCCTTCCGCAACCCCCAGCTGAAGGGACTAACACGTTACCTTCTGTCAAACGTAGCCGGGGGTTGTGACATCCGGATATGAGGCGAGGTTTCGTGCAATGACCTGTCACACCCTGGCAGGCATTTCAAATGGCCCGGGCATCCGACACAACGCTTCACATTCTGGCACAAGCGTAATGTTTTCTGATAAGGAGCTTATGCCAGGATTTCCGGCTCCCGAGCCCCGAAGCACTTCTGTCACTTTCCATTTCTTGCCGCGATAAGTAAAAAAGGATCGCTTAAAGGACCCCGTGCTTGACAACGACTCGCTGCGTTAAGAAAGCGTTCGTCTGTGTGCCGCTGCTGTTTCCATAATTACACCTGAGAGAGCTAAATAAAAGCGTACAAATGGCTGGTACATATTAATTGCTTTGAGGAAATCATCCGACAGACTGTCAGCTTGAAATTGTAGACAGATACATTATTTATGCAACTTGTCATGACGTTTATGTTCTGAAAGCTAGCGTATACAATTATATTCATGCATTAAAGCTGTGTTTGTGTGTGTGCAGGTGTGCGTTTGTGCATGTGTCTGTGTGTGTAAGAGAGAGAGAAAGAGAGAGAGAGCGAGAGAGACTGTAAATATGTATTAATATGTATTTCTTTGTTTGGTGAAATTGACAGTATTTTACTTCACCTGCTTGCAGATTATCAAATGTAAGTATAATGTCATAAACTCCTCTTTCCTCTAAAATAAAAATATTGTGGTATGTTTAGTAATTTTTGAGTATGGGCAAGAATGGCTTCTATTTGGGATTAAAAGAGGAAATGTAGGTTGGTTCTTTTTGCACAAGAGGAAACGGCAGAGTGACCAGAACAACCATCTGTTAACATTACAGTCGATTAAATCACACATCGCAAATGGCCAACAGTGAAGTTCTAACACTGCAAGATTTTTAATCAAATCAGTCAATTGATATTCACAATACTGAATTTTTAATTAGAAGACATGGATTACAAAATACTTATCAAAGTACCTGTCAAACAGAAAAATAAGAGTGTCTTACAAACAGTGCAAATATCCCATAATTCTTATTCTCACAACTATAATTTATGTTCAGGATTTATGTGACCAGATGTTTATGATATGGGCAAATTTCATACCTCTTAATTTTCCTTTGAAAAGTTGCCAAAATGGGAGAACAGCAAGAATGCTGTCTGTTCCAACTGGCACCAATCTGGACTTGTTCACACTAACCAGGAGTATTTGCATAGAGCGAGCAAATAGCTTGAATGTTGGATGGCATTCATTGGAATTTCCTCAAAATATAGCGGACAGACCAGATTGTGCGGAAAATCTGCTGCTCTCATTTTCCATTGCTATGATCCTACCTAGACATGACTCAAGTGTACTGTCCGTGAGCTCCTTTCAGTTTTAAATCTGTCTGCTTATTTAAATATTCAGGGGATAATTTTGATTCACCCCTCACTTCCATCTTGAAGATTTTGCAATGCAAACTGTCAGGTATTTTTTTTTATGTCACTGTTGTTGATTTTAATTAATGGATTATTATTTAACTGTTAGAGATTTAAAGATGTTCCCGTCATTAGAAGTTACAGTGTTTGATATTAGTGTGCTGAAATCTGATGGTTCTAACAAGAGCCCACCAGCGTGATACTCAGTGAGTGGGGAAGTTGGTTTTAATTGCTGCTTCAGTTGGAGTCCCAGCTTCTATTCCTGATTTATCAGAAAAAAATATTTGATCCTTGATTTAATACCAAAATAGACCTTTGGAATTTACCTGTACCGAATACACCTGTGAAGTGAGGCCAGCCTTCATCAAATTTACAGGCTGGTACTGGAGGTACTGGTATCAGTTTTTGGGAGAGCAAAAGTTATGTTGATAACATATTTACCCTTAAACCTGCCCTGCAGCCAGACTATCAGACTTGGATCTGGTTCACCAACAACAGCAGCACTTACTGCTTTCCGTGCTCATTTCTAGTTTTGGCTACTGCATCACTGTTAAAACGAAATGTAGAATACCGTCTATTAAAATTAAATGTTGAAAACCTCTCCCAGGGACAGGCTGAAATATGTCCATAAATGGCCTGCAAATGGCAGAAATCGTGAAAGAATTTCATTTATTTTCCAGCAGGATCTGAAAAAGGTCAAACACTGTCAGACTCTCAGCTTCAAAACCAGGTTCTAAACGAAGGCGGACATTTTAAATTTTTACATTTGCACATTAATTTCTGACTAAAATACAAAGGTTTTGGCTCTCTTTGTTTCTTTTTCTCCTCAAAGCCATTAGCACAAAACAAGAACCAACAAGCTCATTCAGTTTCTGCTGTCCTCTCATGCCACTCGTTTATTTTTCAAATTTCATAGTTTTTCAACTTTTTCGAGCTCCACTTTCTACTCTGTGTGTGTGTGTGTGTGTGTGTGTGTGTGTGTGTGTGTGTGTGTGTGTGTGTGTGTATGTATGTGCGTGTGTGTACGTGTGCGTGTGTGTTTGCATTGGCAGAGAGCGGAGACAAGTCGAAGGAAGGTTCCATTGAATGCGGACGAGGGTTTGGCAGAAGCTGGGTAACGGAGCCATTGTAAACGGCACACTTGAACGAACGTGAGCTCGGCCGTGCACGCGTTCGGCGCGCGGGAACAAAGAAGAGCCGGGGTGTTAAAGTCTGAGTCCACGCGTCCCACCGCCCTCTAATTCAAACCAAACATTCGCCATGAAATAACTCTTTGACATCATTACACGCTGCGCGTGCCGTTGCCCTCGCGTTCAGAATGCACTGGAACGAAGCTGGAGAGAGAGAGAGAGAGAGAGAGAAAGAGAGGGGGAGAGAGCCAGAGAGAGAGAGAAAGAGAAGCGGCGAGAGACCCAGAGAGAGACCCAGAGAGGGGGGGGAGACGAATGGAAATTAATGGTAAAAGGTTCCTCGTAGACACACACAGAGGCTACATTTGGGATTTTTTCAGGCGGTGGGCCTCTCTATAAGTGTGCTTCAGCGCCTTTGCGCTTCCCGTTGTACGATCCCATGCCCGTTGGACTCATGTGAACTCCCTTGCAGGCGAATTAACAGTGAACGTTGTTCCTGCGTGGAAGCGGAAGACTGGGTGCGAGACCCTTCCTTCGCTCTGTCCGTGAAGAGCTGCAGTGCCGATGCACTCGATGGACGCAGCTCTACGGAAACAGCCGGTGACCTAGCGTTAGCCCGAGTGTTACAATGAGACATTGCTGCAATAAGTGTTTTATAACGTGATTAGTGGGTTACACCGTCTCGCTTCAAAATACTTCCTTTCTCCTTATGTGCTGCTGACTCGTAGTACGATTCCCCGATTGTTAGGCCTAACCCCCAGAAATTCAACAGTTGCACACGTAGCGATTATTTCAGGTTCACTAGAAGTACAATCACTGGCAATATTCAGGAATTACAGTCTGTGTACTGGGCTAAATCTGTAGCTAAAATTTCTTGAAAGTGTAACAACTTGGATTTTCATACTGTATGTCCACAAATAATCATTAGTTTTGGTGGTAGATAGCATTCCACACTACACATTGCCCAACACAACACCTGGATGTGCATAGAGGGTTGATAGTATCCTTAATTAATGAATCATAATTCTTTTTTATTTAACCTTTATTTAACATAGTACATCACCTGAGAACTCAATTCTCTTTTACAGTGATGACCTTGGCAATCAAAATGGGTAGGGAATGCAAGGGATTAGCCAATTAGATATAAGGGATTGTGTAGCCATTCAGAAATAGGGGATGTTTATGTGGGCAGATGTAGAGATCCAGTTATAAAATACCTTCCAACAAAAAAGACCATATATTACATTGTTTTTCATGAAATATACCTTAATCGTCATCCATCTACTTCCTATTTTCAAACAGTTGATACTCGATACCAGGCTGGCAGGTGAGGTGTGCATATGCTGGTCACAGGTGAATTTTGATGAAGGATTCCCACCATGTAATGAGCTGACTAGCTTTTGAATTCCATATGACCACTGGAAGATGGTATTATAAATTAAGTGAGTATATGACCAAAGGCCACACCAGCCTTCTCAGCTTGAAATTTCCCTGAGCAGAAACTCCAGTGATCTCAAGTCGTGCCTATTATGAACAGGGATCATATGTCTAATCCATCTTGGATTGAAACACTCTAGTCAAACTCTGTTTTGGCATGGGCAAAAGGACCCGACTCAGCAGATACTGTATGTGGACTAAGATTTCCTTCAAATCCTGCCGTTTAATTTTTCTCTAAAGCCTTTAAGACTGCAACATCGTTTTTCTTTAACTTTGACGTACAAAGTCGAGAGTCGTTTTCAACGCGAGCGCATCTTCTCCTTTTTCATTAATTTTGGCGATTGCCAAAAACTCGATAAACTTAGATTTTTTTTGGCTGACACTTTTGTGAGTCAGAGTAAAGAACGAATGTTGATTGAATCCAGGCCTTTCGTTTGAACTGAATTGATGCAGTCTGCGGCCTGATGCCGCAACACTTTATCGCTCAAAAGACATGCTCACCCCCCGTGCCTCTGACTGTCCAGATATAGATGAACGAACAGTCTTATGGCAATCAATGTGCGCAGAAAAGATCGCTGGTCGTATCACCAAGCATATTAATCAAAAACAGAAATAAAGCTACCGACTGTCTTAAGACCAAAAGTAACATATTATTTGGAGGATAAAAGACATAAATTTTTACTCATTTCCACATGTATTTGTATGTGTCTGCCTTGGTATTGTTCCACGCTTATCCGTATGGGTATTTCCTATCGTATCCCGCAGGCTGGTTCTCATCAGATGTATCAAGGCTTCACTTTGACTCGTGATAAAAACGTTGTGTCTCCGAAATCCACTTCAAGAGAAAGGACACCGAAAATTGAAGCCACGTGCGGACCAACTGCTAACGCTAGGCAACGGCGGCCCTCAGACTAAGCGCCATGCGGACACGGGGGAGATCAGAGCGTCGGTGCTTAACAGCGTGATTTTAAAAATCTGATTTTAGTTTTGCTTGTTTCATGCAGTGCAATTTTACTCCATCTGTTTCTTTTGCTGGAGAACAAAAAAAAGTAGATTTCACTTCAAACGACAGAGCCGCTTCCTTTAGCTTCCGGGAGCTAAAGAAGCTAATAAACTTCTCACTTACTCTTGATTAATTGGCCATTAGCCTGAAGACTATCCTGCCTCATTCACCAGTCCTGAATACTTAATAGAATTTAATAGACCTTCTGATTCTCTAATAAACACTAAGAGGATAATCACCTTGTTAGTAAACACTGATTCGGCCAGGGTTTCCGCTATCTGTTTAGTGTGTGTGCGTGTGTGCGTGCGTGCGTGCGTGCGTGCGTGTGCGCGTGTGTGTGTGTGTGTGTGTGTGTCTTCACCATAATGGGGTTAGAGCATTTTATACAGTATGACATGGTGTGTCCTACAGCTATCCATTTCAATTTATACGTCATGTTTTTTTGTCCATAGTCATATTTTGCACGTACATAATTGTCTATGGCAATTTGTTCAGTTCATAGACCTCCAGGTATTCCGTTCATTAAATCAGAATTTGTACAGATGTATTTAGCTACTTATTCAGACTTCCAATCAAGCTGCTGATGATTTTAAGTGTTGATTCTACAATAATTGTATTTTACTTTGAATAATATATTGCTCTCAGTTCACATGGAAAAGTCATTGCATTTGGCTTCCTTGAATTCCATGAACAAGCCTAATAAACTAATAAATCCTAACGGCACAATTAAATGAATTATTCACATCTATGGTGTATTCACCAGTTAAATAATAATAATAATAAAAAAACACATTGATCGCAGCTGACCAAAGCTCAGCCGTGTCTGACATTCAACTGAACAATCGCCATCTCTCTTTCAAATCCAACGGGAAAACAACGCTCAGAGAATGGAGGGTTGGGCTAGTGTGTGGTCCAGAGAGTCCTTCCACATCCTTCACCTCTAACTGGCTGGAGACAGGCTGCGGTGGGGAGGGGCGTAGGATACGAGCTCTGAAAAGGGGACTTGAACTTTTGAACATTAACGTAAAAGCCTAGAACACTGTATGCCCCCCCCCCCCCCCCCCCCATGGGGTAATTACGCTGAGTGCGAGAGGCTGAATTGCCCCAGCTGCTGACCCCAGGGAAGCTTCCGGATCTGACCTCTGTACGCTCGCACAATGTAGCCTTCTCTACCACTCTCTGAAACGCAGTGAGAGAGAGAGAGAGAGAGAGAGTGGGTGAAGAACACAAAGAGGTGGAGGAGGAGGAGGAGGAGGAGGAGGAGGTGGAGGAGCCGTGGAGGATGTGTCCTTCATCTCGGGGACCGTGGTCGAGCCTCAGACAGAAGCCCCGGTTCAGAGGGGGGTCATTAATATGGTCTGATGATGGCCATAAGAAAGCCCGCGTGAGACAAAGCGGCCATTGATCTGCACCGTGAAGTGTGACATTTTAACCAGAGCTCACAAGCAGGAGCCCCCCCCCCCCCCCAACCCCTCCTCCGTCCTCAGCACGCCTGTTTTTCTAAATTGTCTATTTTCAACTGTCATCAATTCTTTTTTTTTACTTCTTCCTCCCCCCTTCTTCTCTCCCTCCCCACCTCCTTTCTTTCAGTCGCCTCGTTCCCTTTCTCCGCCGCCGCATGGTCTCAGGGGTCACCCCACATTAGCAGACTTGTTTGTTAATACTCGAGGGTGGGATCAATACTTAATCAACAAGTAATGGGATTTCACAGTTATCCCGTATGATCTTTCGGCTAAGGGCTCCAAATCGGTCTCCCGTCTCTCTCTCTCTCTTTCTTTTTTAAGGGCCTGAGGTGGAGGGGAGAGAGGGAGAGAGAGGGGGGGGGGGGGGTGTGGAAGACAAATGAAAAGAAGGAGAAAGGGAGGAGAGAGAGAGAGAGAGAGAGAGAGAGAGAGAGAGAGAGAGAGAGAGAGAGAGAGAGAGAGAGAGAAAATGGCTGGTGCTTCGAAGCGGAGATTTGCTGCTCCAGTGCGTACGGTTGTGATCTGCATCCTATTAAGCCAGGATGCAGGCTCCGTCCTTCACCTCCTCTGTTCCTTCATCCTGGCATAATGTAGCGTGGCGCGGAGATTCATCATTCCCCTTCTTTCAGCGGCTACAGCCACCGCCGCCACCGCCGCCGTGCTGCCGGATCTGTTACCATTGGCCTGCTTTTAGGTGGTCTAGTTTCTTTAACTAATAAACCGATATATGGAGCACCGCCATTTCCCCCCGCACGACAGGGTTCCCTGCGCGTCCGCGGCTTTTCCTCGCGACGAGAACCACGTCGCGCTCGGAGCCGGCGGGCCGTGCCGTCGCTGCCGATAATGCCCGTGCACCTTCATCAAGCAGAGGTTCGGTGTGTTAATGAACAAGTCCAATTATTTCACTGAAACAGTTCCAAATATTCAATTTAAACCATGGCCTTGTGTTGTACATTTTGTTTATACTCAACTAGAGTATAGTTTTGTTTGCAAATTGCGAGGATGCCATTGCGTTTTTCTACAACGGCCCCAATAAAAATCTATGGGTTTACTTCCGCAATATACAAGCTATATATTTCATATATTCTGAAGAGGAAAATGAGACTTGCTGTATATGTTGGAAAGAGAGAGCACAATGCAACTAACCTATCGAAAAAGAATATGCTGCAGTATATTGTAAATATATCAAATAAAATTTATATTAACAATATATTTAAAATATACTGCAGTATATTACATTTCCATATGGGTAACCAGCTGACAAATTGCTAAAAATGTCCCTCACTTGTGTCATAATGGTATGTGTTTGTGTCTGTATTTGATTGTGTGTGTGTTTGTGTATGTGTGTGTGTGCGTGCGTGTGTGTGTGTGTGTTTGAGAGAGAGAGAGCGAGAGAGAGAGAGGAATGGATTGCTAGTATTGTGTTTGACACCAAACAGGCTGGAAGAGAAATGAACTACAAAAGTCTCCCATGTATGGAAGTGACCCCCCAACTGCACATGCCATTGTGAGCCCCCTCTTCTTCAAAGTGGCCTGCTCCCGTGGGATACCAGATGGTATCAAAATGAAACTCTCCACAGTTTGGCAAAGTATCAAAATAAATGGTGTCTCTTCGAAAAAAGGGTGAGAAATACTCGATTGTGTACTACCTTTGGTGGCTGCTGTTCAATATTTCCACTCAAATATTGATACAACTTCCCTTTAGTCTCGTTACGACACACGACAAACAATCTCCCGCCGCATAGCTTCCTGCAACTCCTTCACATTCTGATCACGGTGATTAAATTGGGCATTCATTGTTGGACACATTTTGTTCTTGTTTATCTATTTTGGTTAAAAAGTTTAGAGATGACCCGGGCGGTACAAAGGCGGGAGCGTGTATGTCAGGTCCCCGTTGCATCAAACGGGGGGGCTGCCTTGTTGATAACATGTGTTCCGCGCTGGCAAGCTTATGCACCGCCGCCCCGGTTACAAGCCATCCACTGACAGAGACGGGTCAAAGGCTCACCAGACAGCAGGCCCTCCCGTTGTTTGGAGATGGTCTTTCACCGCGGTCGATTCGTTTTTCCAAACAAGCTCGCGGGCGAAATGTCAGAGCCTGCTATCAGAAAGGGTAGGTGGTGATGTATTAAAGCGTATGGGGTTTGATTTGGAGGGGTGCACGGGGGGGGGGGGGGGGGGGGGGAGCGGACCGGGGGACTGTAAACGCGCTGTCCCCCCCCTAGAACACAGTATTTCCTTTTCACGACTTTGACCTTAGACATTTAAACGTTTCAGCGGCATAATCATTTTGTACCCAATTTTAGCCACTCCTGAAATATTTTTAAGGCACAATATCACATTGTACCTCGTTTAAAGATACCATTGCCTTACTTTCCCAGTTATTAAATACCTCATTGATCATCTTAATTCAATTATCAGGAACAAACAGTTGACTTGAATGTGTGATAATTTGAGGCCATCGGCAACAGTCTGCCAATCTTTTTGGATTGTCGGCCATCTTAAGGTAATATTATTTGGATGACTCTCTAGCTGTCATTGCAAATAGCTAGCTATACAATGATGAGAGTAGTTTTACTCATTGAAAGTAAATCTACAGGTAGCAACAGGCTTCATCGCTTATATTTCACATTGTGACTTTAGTTGTCTAGCCATTGAGTTTGCCTATAAATGGATATCATGGCTAAGCTGTATGAACTGGGCTTTGCCAGAATTTATGTTCAAGCGTTATATTTATGGTTGGCTATACAAGACAGGGACAAACATATGTTTTACATCAAGAACCTGGTCAATGAATTATGTTTTTATGGTGTGTGAGCACGTACAGTCATTCGTTTTACAGTAGGCTTGGCAGAATTCTGATAGATGTGTCATGTGGCAGCAACTTAGCTGACCTATGGCCAGGTAGAATCCTCCCTCGAGTGAGGGCTGTCACTCAGCACTCCCGCAGCCAATCCCAGCTGCCCTGAGGATAGGAAACTCCCCATTTGCCCTGAGCGTATGCAGAGACCCCGCCTACCACATCGCATGGATGTAATTCTCCTTGTGGAGCCATGGGAGCAAAGCTGAACTCCTTAGGGAATGTGTTCATGCGTTTTCGGGTGACTACTAATTAGCGGGAAACGTTTGAAAGCGACGCTGCTTAAGGAAAAGGGAAAGACTGCCCTGCCTTGTGAGGCCACAGTGTGCGTGGACAAAGCCAAGATACTTTTCATCTTCCGTGACACGAGGGCGAATGACACTTTTGGTATGAGGCTGTGGTAACGGAAGATTATACACGCCCAAGAGCTATAAACGCTGAGCACGGGAGACCTGATATGAGCACACTTCACCACAGGGCTAGGCTAACACATGTTCAAGCTATCACTTGCGTGACGGTCAGTGTCGACTGCGCCGAATGAAAGAATAAACGTTTTCACGTGCTGACCTGTCCTTTGCAGAACGATTTTATTTCCTTTGATAGGCTTTTATTGAAGAACACACAGTAAAACACACAATGTGATATCTTTCCAAAAAGGTTCTTTGCATGTAAATGTCACCCGGCTTTGGCAAGACACATCCGAGTTTGCCATTTGAATGAAATGTTTGAACTTGAGATAGGGAAAGGGAAGATGAGTTTGGAGGGCGAGGGGGTTTGCGGTGGATGAGGTGGAAAGAGAAAACGTAAATATGCTCGCCCTGCCTTCTCCTTCTTCATTTGGGTGATCTAACCCTGTTGTGACCCCCGTGCCCCCACCCCTTTTTTAAATAATCAAAGGAGAAGTTAATCAGGGAAGTGTTTCTGCCTGACAGGGCATGACTTCCTGTGTGACGGCAGCTCTCCCTCGACGCAAGGAAAAAAAAAAAAAAACCTTAACTGACTGAGAATGTTTCCCTCCACCAGAGCAGACTCAACCTTTTTGACCAAATAGATTCTGAGTCGCAACCTTGACCACCACCCGCTTGTCACACTGAAAAAAAGTCTTAACAAGTGTTTTAGTCCTGTAATGAGACTTAGAATCTTTTTTTTTTCTCAATTAGTAAATACTATCTTGTTTTAAGTTACTTTTTGCTTGATAAGTGAAATTGTCTTACCCCATTGGCAAATCTCACCTCATTGGCAATGAGTCTCACCTCAACCGTCTCACCTCATTGGCAATATTTTTGTCTTATTTAGCAAAATATGTAATAGAAATAAGATTTAAAGTCTAAATATAAGATGAAAATGCTTGTTAAGACTGACTTATTTTTTTTGGTTTTTGCAGTGTAACTTCACTCTTGAGCTGAAGCAAGTTCGGTCCTGTACTCCAGACTCCGGGTTTGTTTGCGTCCTTTCGACGTGGTACAGGTGTGTAAACATTTAAAATATATTTCCAGTCTTTGTGCAGAGTGACACCATGGTCTAATGTACACAGAACTGCACGGCTTTCTTCACACCTTCAGAATGATTGAGACTTCCTGCCTGCCTAGATTCCAAAAAATGAAACCAAAAAAATGGAGATATGGCATTAAGCCCACAGGGCTTAATACAGGGCTATTTCATACAGCTTACACCCACAAATAAAATGAAATAATCTATAAATTAACGTAAATATCCTTACAATGCACTTGAAAATATCTGCTGTAATCAATGCATTCATTTAAAGTAGAAATAATTAAGATTTTTATCACCAGAAAAGTATGTAACTGAATGAAATGGATATTGTGTTTTTGTGCTCATAAGTATATTATTTTTTAAATATATGCATTACTGTAAATTGGCTACACGCAGTAAATACATACAGACAGTACATACATACAGACAGTGATGTGTACATTCAAATTGGTCCAGGTGTTGTCAAACCCACTGACGTAAAGACTGAGGATAAAACATTAAAAGCACGTGTGTTACACTCCTCTCATAGTGAAAAGCTCAATGAACAGGAGGCCTGAGGTGTGTCGGGGGAGGAGAGGGGTGCTAATTTTATCCACCATGCGATATTTTTACGGTCACATTAAACGGCAGGTCGAGTGCAGAGGCGGGAGGCTGGGGTCAGTTGTGTCTGGCATCTGGACGTAAGCAGGCAAAAAATTACAATAGGCTATGTTGTACCCCACATTCCTGTGCATCTGAAACGAGACCATGGGAGGGGGACCCCAACAGGGCACACGGAGCTGGGGGCCTCTCCACTGACCCGCATCGATGGCAATAGAACAGGTGTTGGGGAATACAGGGGGGGTTCTGGGGGAGAATGCTAAATAATAGGTGGAGGCGGGCAGTGGGGGTTACAAATCTGCTGAATTCGTTACCGCCATGTTCACCTTACCCTCCTCAAAGCAGCTTCCAGAAATGACTGGGGGAAAAAAAAGTGTGAGTGTTTTAGGTTTTTGTACTGCACCACTCCATGGAGTATATGTCTTCGCAAAATACTTTTTAAATGCTTATTTCACCGGCTGTATGTTCTTCATGTGTCCATAGCAACTCGTATATTGCTGTGAAGACTTTCAGAGAAGATCCTTCTCTGTGGGCACGCAGAGTGCTGTGCCTCAGCTCTGCCACTAGGGGCAGTGTGTCTTACTTTACCCACTGACTGCAAGGCCATTTTCCCCTCGCCGAGCACTGTGTGATTTATCTCAACACAAAACATCCCTGTGAATCTATGCTTTTCGCTCCAGCCATAGTTATTCAGACACAGGAAAACCAGTTCCCTCAGCAGCTTAACTGACAAAAAAATCCATTGTGTTCCAATTTATGAAATGAGATTTACTGATGATTTTAACCCTCCTGGTTTAACCCCCGCCACCTCCTCAGATCGTGCCACATAGAGTTGACTGTAGCGTCTGCTTATTTTTTTATTTTTTGTATATTGTAACATTTTGGCAAATTTTGAGGCTGTAATTGGTTCTTTAATAGTTTTGACTTTTAGGGGAGACTGAAAATTGTTTATTGATTTTCACTAGATTTTTTCTTAGAGATAGAGATAGAACGAGGACAATTATTGAAACCCATCCAAGTCATTAGGCATGCAGTGATCTGCCTTGCTTTGAGGCTATTGTGTAAGGTAGGCCCCTGTAACAAAGGTTCCTTTGCGACATTCGGCATGCCCGTACGAGTGCTGCTATTGTTTGTGTTCATCTGTCTGTTCATCTGCAGCCAAGATTTCTGTTTTTCAGCTTTTGATTCCCTCTGGAATAATAATAATAATAAAAAAAACAACAAAACAAAACACTTCGTTTAGAGCTTTGTGACAATTTCATAATAAAAATGTGCTATGACAAATACATTTTAACATTTGTGATTGACTGGTGTGTTTATTTAACACGTTCTCATCCTCTGAAGACTGCCAGACAGTCTTTACAATACAAAAATGTCAGTCTAACAATGAATTCAAAGTAAGTTGCATTTAAACTTGCAACCCTTTTACTGACAGGAATACAGTAAGTCTGTATATGCATACACTAGTCATCTGCACATGAAGTCCAGTCAACAGGAGGCCTGCCAGTGAAGTTAGACTGAATGGGGCAACACTGTCCAACAGTTGTACTGTTTTTGCTTTCTTTTAGGATGTGACTTCTGAAGAAGTCAATTTCTGGCTTTTCAGAAAAGACAAACCAGTTCATTGTTGAACTGGCAGGAATTCTAATTATCTTTTTGCCTTTGCCTATGGTATTTCATATTTTGTTAGTCCTTTGTTTGTTCCAAAGTTAGTTAAATATTTTATGTCACTATACATTAAACAATCTCATCCTATTCCTGTCAAGAAGAAAGCGGTCATAAATGTAACATTATGTACAGTATGCAAATCACCACCGTTTCCCTAATGCATAATTAACGCCTCTGACACTGTCGATGGCGCTCCGATAAACACACGGACGTCCTCACGGTTTTGGGCTAGCGTTAGCGTTTAGCGCGGCGGCGCTCTGTCAGGGCCAGTCAAGCCTGGCCCCACCCCGCGTTATCGTCGCTCGCTGAAAAACCTCAGAGGGGGAAGAACTACCTGCTGCCGCTCTTTCCGTTACCCTCCTTTAATGGCTCCGGACGAGCCGGGCGGTGGAGTGGCGAAGTTCTACGTCCCTTCATCTGGCTAGAGTGGGGGGTCGGGATATGAGGACATCGGCACCAGACTTATGGGACTAAGCTGGCGACCGGAATTCCATCAGTGCTGGAGGCTATAGGAATGGAACATAGCGTTCAGCGCTGGATCTGTCCGGTATAGTATGTCAGAGCGCCCGGCTGAACCCGCTGCTCTCGTTGGACTTGCGTGACATAGCAGTCAGTGGCCAGCCGGGGGAAAGGGGGGTGGTGGGTGGTTGGGTGTTGCATAAATGTACCTAAAGTATAGAGCTATTTGTGCTCCTGAACATGTGCAGCTGTCCTAGATTAATGGCGAGGAAGCAGCCTGTAGAAAGGAGCTGGTGTGTTGGCACTTCAAATCACTTCATATTTCATATCCTTTCTAAATAAACAAACTGGATTTTTTTTTGCTACAAATGGTATTGCGACTCCACTTTCAGGAGAAGTGGAACACTTCTTTGTGTCTTTTTTTTTGTTGTTTAGTTAACAGATTTTTTTATGTATAATCCGTGCACTTTAAATTTAATGGGATAACATTTACAGTTTTAAGTTTTTTTTTTTTTTGTTGAGAATCTGCACTTTTAGACTTTAACAGCTAATATGACATCAGGAAAAAAATACTTTAAAAGGTATCTAAATATCTTTATCTGTTGTAAATGCCATTGTTATGTTCTTGTCTGGGCACAAATTGTCTGGGATGCTACTATGATGGAAAAGTGATTGGCATTTCTTGAGCACGGCTACGTCCAGCCGGACGACCAGTGCACAGCCCAATTAGCGGTTTATGCAGGAAGTCCACCACCATTAGCCCTACATAAACAGGTATATTCACAGTTTGGCTTATGATGCTCTCACCTCTATGTCTATTGACTGCCATCGGTCCTCTGCCCCCATGTCAAAGCGTGTAACGTATACAAAACTTCAAAACTAGGACCTGTTGACTTATTCGGTGGACTAAACAAATGAATAAATATTCATCAATGTACTCTATGCATAATCATGTATAATTTTATATAAGTATTTAAGCTATTATTTATAGCAAACATTATTTAAAGCCCTTATTTCAGATGCATTATTGACTAATGCTTTAATGTTTCAGTTGCTGGATACTGTCCTTCATTTAGGGAAGAGAGAGGGTCCAGTCAAATTTAGATTATTATTTTATATAATAATATTATTTTTATTTTTTTCTCCTTCTGTCCTTTTTTGTTTATTTGTATTTCATCCTCATCTCTCTCCCTCTCCTCCTCTCTTTCTCTCTCTCGCACTCTTGCTCTCTCTCTCTCCCCATATCTTTGTTGACCTGCCTTTCCACTAACTCCTACTGGGTCAGCAGAGACATCTTTCTGCTCTTTCTCTCTCTCTCTCTCTCTCTCTCTGCCCACCCATCCCTCCCTCTCTTTCTCTGTCTCTCTCCCCGCGCTCGCTCTCTCTCTCCCCCTCTCTCTCTGCCCCCCATCCATCCCTCCCTCCCTCTCTCTCTCTCTCTCTCTCTCTCTCTCTCTCTCTCCCCCCATCCCTCCCTCCCTCTCTCTCTTGCTCTCTCTCTCTCTCTCTGCCCCCATCCCTCCCTCCCTCTCTCTCTTGCTCTCTCTCTCTCTCTCTGCCCCCATCCCTCCCTCCCTCTCCCTCTCTCTCTCTGTCTCTCTCCCTCTCTCTCTCTCGCTCTCTCTCTCCCCCTCTCTCCCGTGTGAAAGGTAGAGGCAGAGCCAGAGTTCCCTCCATCTGCTCCCCTCCTTTTTTATCTGGCTGTTAGGGGTTAACAGCACGGCCCCAGAGAGACAGAGTGGATTAGACGCCTTTCATACCTAACCCTTGGACCTCTGGAGCTGTGGATAACTCCTCCACACCAGTGGAGAAAACAAAAAAAACAAAGCAAACCGCTCCCTTCCCATCCGGCTCAACTGGGCCTGTTCTACACACACACACACACACACACACACACACACACACACACACACACACACACACACACACACACACACACACACACACACACAATAATAAAAAATAAAAAAACACCCCTCCCTCAATGGAACACATCACATGGTAGAGTGTCATGACATACTAGTGTCATCGCACATTAAGTTCGGTTAGGTGAGTACACTGTATATACGTGTATATATATAGTGCGTGCTACTGTTTTGTATCCTAATTGGTGTTAATGTGATGTAAGTTCATTTCATATTCCCACACTGCATAAAAAAAAGCATTTTCTTCATCTGCCGAGTGTTCCTGGATTTCAGCTTGACTCGACCTGGCTTCCTTCATTAGTGCGTTCATGGGAAGGCTTCATTCTATAGATTTATAAAGGTTATTGAAGGCCACTGCTATAATGATGTTCCTTCATGCATGCACGCCACCTCGTAGCGTCTGATACTGAACTCGCGAACGCGAGAATATAGGCGCAATTCACCTGTTCATCATGCAGACTTCTCGGTTGACTTTAGCAATTACACATTCACCGCATTCCGTAAAGAACCGGTCTTGAATTGGAAAATTCATACCTTTCACATTCCAAGAAGCTTCATGTTACATTTGTACCTGTTGGACTGTGTATAATCATTAATATTATGTTTTGAAAAAAACAAAAACAACAACAATCCCCTCACAGTGTATGGTTTCCTCTTTCTTTTCTTTCACAGTCTTAAGAATCCCAACACCCCCCCCCTCCAGTTTCAATTGCAGGATGTGACATCATCCCCGATTAGGGTCCCTTGGCTGGGGAGCCTGGTCTTTAGCTCAGCAGGCTAATCACATCTCTTGTTACGAGGAGCAGCAGTGGTTTTTACACAGCAGACCTCCCCCCTGGTACACAAGTACACGCCCACTCCCTGCGTGCCATCAAGACGCTAGCCTGCCCAGGCATAGAGAACCCCCTCACAAAAGGGCAGCGCTGTGGATTTCGCCAATAGAGGTCACCTTGCAGTGGCTTAAAAGGCCTCTCGCACGCTTAAAGGTGCATTACAGGTCTTACGCTAATTCACTGTGATAGTTAAAGTGCTCTGTACGTACCACTGAAGAGAGAGGGGGGGGGGCTATGAGGATCCATCAGAAGGTAGCGTGTGGGCAGTCCGTGTTATTCAGCATAAATTTTGTATCGGCATGCGCCCGTGTCGCTAAGCAATGGGAGAGCCGGGACAAGACATTTGCATACCGTATTAATGAAGTCTTCAGGAAAAAAAAAAAAAGGTATTTCAAACGGCCGGGGCCTGTGTACGGCATGAATTATTTAGCCTTTCCTTTTCTCATCCCCTGCTTTCCGTTCTTGTTTTCGTTCCCGAACGCTCTAAGCAAACAGCGGAGCGGTGATCCGGGTGGATGTTCGGAGGTAAATGGTCCTCGGTCTCCATGTGGAAGAGAAGTGGCCTGAGCCGGGGAGGGGGGGGGGGGGCGGAGCCCAATTTTAACTCTTAACCAGACTGGCATGATTTATTCATTTACAATTTGAAATAACAATTAGGGCGTCAGGAGGGATCAAACAAAAACCCTTAATTGCAATGGAAAAAAACGTGCATAATGTGTAACTGGCCCCTGACCAAAGCGCAGGAAGTGTCCTCCGACTACTAACACAACCAGTGATTGGTGCAAAACAAATACCATGACCAATCATTGGTCATGTTATTGGTTTTGTGTGTGCCAAAAGGTTTTGCACACGCTAAAGGTCTTTGTAAATCAAGCCCTATGTCTTCCCTTCAAGACTAAGAGTATATCACTGAACCAGGAATGACCAAAATATACAAAACTCATAAAATAAATGTGTTAGAGAACTAGCATATACAGTTCATACTAAAATTAAATAGTTCCCTAACATACATGGCACTCTCTATAAAAAGCATTGAAAGATTGTATAAAAATTGTATACAAACATATAATATAATATAATATAATACAATACTAATCAACATATATGATTTTTTATGAAATTTTGTAAGTATGATCATATATGATTTTTACACATCTTTTGTGTATGTGTTAATAATAACTGGATAAAGATATGTTGCTTCCCTTTGAATTAATAATTGTATGCTTTAGTATTTAAAAAAGAAGAACAGTGGTAATAGTAACGTTGTGGTGAAATGCAATGTAAAGACTTAAGTGGACACTCTTAGCTGTGATTGGAGCTGTTCAAAAGGCATAAATATTTTTCTTTCGCCGCTGAACACTCTACTTTTTTTTTCCAGTCTCGCACAGTCCTGGAAAATCGTCGGCTGAAATATCACGCTGTGACACTTTGCATACTGATTTCTGCTTCATAGTCCGACCGTAAAAATAACAGACCTCTGTGTATTTTGAACTCCATGCGAAGTGCGCAGTCCAAGGAGAAAAATATATCAAAACAAAAATGTCCTTTGAAAAGTGCTTCCTTGCCTCATCATCATCATTATTGAAGGTTTGATGGAGAAAAAAAAAAAAAGTCGGCGAACCTTTCTAACTCCTTCACTTTCTCGCCTTTATATTGTTCCATTATAACCATACTTTTCCTGGCCTGGAAGCCAACATTCATACCGTCAGGATGAACAGACCGGTCTGAGGGGGATTAGCTGAAGTACTAAAACCGAATGTGAGATTAATGAACCCGATTTATACAAACACATCTCAGCCATTTTACACTGTCTGGTAGACCAATGGACCTGAACTACGACCCCTACGGTGTTTTCCTTCTACTGAATGCTATCAGCAAGCTAGGCGGGTTAGCATTCATTTGCAGGTTTTCTTAAGACTTTTCTTTGATGAATACCTCCGGCAACTCAGCACGTCTTCCCATTTAATGGAGCGAGAAACACTGCGTGTAGATGCATTATTAAGTCACGCTAAAATCTTGCTAGAACTGAAAATACACGAGAGCTTCTGCTGGCAGCACCATGTTTAATTTGACTCCTGGAACTAGGGAATGATGTTAACTGTTTCGCCTACTGGCGAAATTCAAAAAATCACCAGCCATCTTTAATATTTTACCAGCCACATTGCCTTTTACGGTATAACACAACCTGGTTAGTTACCCGTGGCTGCTAGAGTAGAAAATCTTACAAGGCGCAATCACATTTTTACCAGCACCAGCATTCGGGTGGTGGCGGGTGTTAATTTCACACCCTGCCTGGAAGCGTAGGTACCTAATGTTGATATACGTATCAGAGAAATCGCTGGATTGAAGAAGAGGAGGAGGAAGAGTAGCACCACTCTCCGGATATGACCTGCAGTTTAAGAATATTCAGAAGTCCATGTGTGAGATTGTGGGGAAGGTCTGTACCAATTGCACATGGCTACAACTTTACAAAAACTACATGAAACATACACGGGGTGAAACTGTCACAGAGTTAGAGACTGCATTGCAATTGGTAGCGTATCAGGACCTATGGTTTTATATGTTGGCCGCAATGCGTAACAGGTAAAGGCAGCAATTATGTTACACAGGGTTTGTATTTCGAGTGTGTGTGCCCTGCGATGGATTGGCGACATGCCCAAGGCAGGGTGTATTCCTGCCTCTCGCCCAATGCATGCTGGGATAGCCCCCCCCCCCCCGCACCCTGACCAGGAATAAGCAGGTTAGATAGTTTCATTAAAGCAAGGTTTTCTCAATTAATTTGAGAGTCCCATGTTACAAAAGACAATGAGGACCTGTGCTACAACAAACTGAATTAATCCATGCCAACAAACAATGATGAGATATATTTTCAAATATATTCATTGTATTTTGATGTATTTTTTATATATTTCGAATGTATTCCTTTGACCTTGTTAGAATTTTAGATTGGCCCTCGCCCTTGGAGAGAACTAATTTTTATAATTTGTCAAACAGTCGCATGCATCAACAGTAAGTACAGTGTGTATATACTGAAATATACTGTGAAAAGGAACCATCCATGTAAGACTAACTTTGGTAGTATGTAACCTTTTGTTAGGTAAGCTATTATATTCCTTGGCTCTTCAGGAAATATCCAATTAGAGAAACACAATTGAATTTTTATGGACATGCCACTTGTTTTGTGGCCTTGTTGAAAGGATCATTATGCGAGGTGGCTGTAAGGTTGTAATGTGGGAACAGTAATATCGAATGAATAAAACCAGCTCCATAGAGACAGGCGGATGGCAATGTCCTTCACCTGATGTGAAATAACTTAAATGTTATTTAAGTCTAGTCTGATTTTATTAAAACGGGATATTCACAATAAACTGTAGGATTTACAGGACCAACAGAGGCACAGATGAGACAAATGCGTATGAAATTAATGTCAGTGTAACGCTAGCTTTAGCGATGTAGCCGATGCAGCGTTGCCGTGATTTTTGCTCGGAGTGCTGCGAGTTTACAATCCGACACCGCATTATAATTTCATGGCATAAATTATACAATTGCTTAGTTTATAATTTATGCCACCGGACATGCAATCAGTTCAGATTATAGTCTTGGGGTAGTGCCGAGGTCACACACTGTTCACAAAGTAGCGTAGAGGCTAATGAGACAGGGCAGAGATGAAAGCATGATGAGTGTCTGATATCTCTCTCTTTCATCCTTTTCTCCCCCTCTCCTTTCTTTCTCTCGCTCCCCTTCTCACTCTCTCCATCCCTCTGTCTCTCCATCCCCCTCCCCCTCACACCCGCACACATGAACACACGCACACACACACACACACACACACACACACACACACACACACACACACACACACACACGCACACACACACACACACACACACACACACACGCACACACACACGCACAGACAAACACACACATGCACACAGACATGTGCCAGGTGATTCAGATATCCAAATGCGCTTCCGATCGAGTCTGTCGGCAAGCCTGTCCGTACCCTGCTGTTTCCCTCACCCCTTCTCTTTCTCTCTGTCTCTCTCCCCCTCTTTCTCTCTCTCTCTCTCCCTCTCTCTTCTCTATCTCCCTCTCTCTCTCTTTGCCCCTCTCTTTCTCTCACTCTCTCTTCTCTCACCCTCTCCATATATCTGTCTCTCTCCCGCTCTCTTTCCTCTCTGTTCTCGATCTCCCTCTCTCTCTCTTTCTCTCTCTCTCTCTCCATCTCTCTCACACACTACACACAGACCCGCCCAGGCTTTGCGCTGGTTTCAGACACATGGCTTATCATTGATTGGGGAGCATTAAAACATCAATAATTCATTGAACCAACAGCAACATGGAGACACCTACAGAGGGGATGGGGACATCTGGCTAAACCTGGCATCCCAGCTCATTAAAATTTTACTTTGAATAGGAAGTGATTAATCCCCTTAAATGTTAATTGTTGGGTTAAAGCACCGAGGACTGCTGGTGTCACTGCTGCGTATTGCGGTGGATGGCGGAGTGGAGCAGAGGCATGCCAGAGAAAGCTACATTCAGTGGAAACTGTGCTGCCGGTCCTAAACAAGCCCGTCCAAACAAAACAGCCATAGCAGGTCCCGCTGAGCACCGCCTCATTGAGAGACCTGGTTGCCAGTGCAAGCAGAAAGTTGGACCGGCCGCGTATTGTGGGCTTCCACGGTTTTGAAGTTCAAAGTGTGCATTGCCTAATTCAAAACAAAGCAGACGGTTTGCACCGAAGATCAGACCGAGTGTGGATGATTTATTTCAGAACCACACAGAGTGGAAAGATTCTCTCCGTCCAAGATGTCGAAGTGATGCCTGGATCTTTGGGTTTTGACCTTCACTTCACCCAGGGGTGTTTTTTTGTGGATTTGGACAGCGCCGTAATCTGCCCCCGTCTTTCCCTTCTTCTCTTCATGTGAAGCCCCCTGCCTGCGATGTGATCTGCTGATGTCATCAAGTAGGCCAATTAATGACAGAATTATTAATTGGGATAAATGTTGATGTCTGGAGGAGAATTGGCTTTTTTGGTGGGACATTTATAAACATTTGTCCTTAACTTTGATCCGCAATTAAAGACAAGTGTTGGTGCTTATCTTTACTGACCCACTTTGACACTGTGTACAGCTGTACTGCAGGTGTATGTATGTGTACTTTTTCTAGGCCTATGTAAAAGCCTTCCCCTCATAGTTGTGTTTAGTGCATTACCTGTAAGCCTTGTCTTATTTAGTGCTTTTCCCGGCAACTCTCACACTGTATCCCTTAGCTCTTCCAGGTCCAGTCTATTCCAGTGTAATGACAAGGAATTCTCACCAGCCTTAATGCAATATTTAAGGATGGGAATACTGTGTGTGTGTGTGTGTGTGTGTAACAAGTATGGAAAGAGAGAAGATTACCCAGAAGTCCAAGGTGAGATTTGAACACCGCTGTTCTCAAAGCGAACGCGTTAACAATCAGCTAAAGGCAAAATCGCCGATAGCTAAGGGCAATGTCGATATTTTGAACCTGAGGGTTGCGTCGCCAGAGAGTGTTGTCACGGTAACATGCTACGAGGCCTTCGCTTTACCGCACCTCACTGTGCTTACTAGCGAACCAGCCGAGCCACACCCGCCACATGTGCACTTGTCTACCTGTCTAACTGGGGAACATGGTGTCATTACACATCCACAAAAAGGGGACCTAGAAACCAAGAGGGGACATTTTTTTTTTTGAAACAAATGTCTAGACTCTATGGTCCCCTCTTGGCTGGTATAGAATGATAGTATAGGCTGTTAATAACATAGACGTGTGTGTGTGTGTGTGTGTGTGTGTGTGTGTGTGTGTGAGCATGCGTGAGTGTTTGTGTGTTTGTGAGCGTGCCCATTGGGGGGGTGGGGTGGACGGGGCGGTCCGTGGAGTTGTGAATACACAGCTACAGATCTGGAAAAAAAAAAAAAAAAAAATCGCTTAATTACATGGAATGAAGTCAAACACACGGTTGAGCAAACAGTAACTCAGTGCGCATATACCGACACAGCACAGTGCCTGTAAAACGAAAGGCGGTAGAACGGCACAGTTTAATAAAGCCCCATGATTCCATGCCCCCCCCCCCCCCCCCCCGGCCTCCCTCACTTCAGTCCAGTGCCCAGGTGCATTGTGGGCCAGGGCGTGCTCGTTCGTCCCGCCGCTCGCGGATGACCTCCATACCGCGCCGCCTGCCTCTCAATCTGCCACCGTTTCGCGCCAAATTATCCACCCTTTTAATTACGGGCGCGGCACGGCGCAGCGCAGTCGTAATCCACACGTTTACTGTCGCCGCTTCCCCAAATTCTAAATGTCAGACGGGAAAACGGGCGCTGTTTTTTTTTTTTTTTTGCCCGCGTTCCTCCGCCGGGCGCGCGGGGGGAAACGCTCGGGTTGTTTCCTTTTCTTGTACGAGGCCTGCAAGTCATTCAGAAACACATCTGGAAGCACCCGGGCTTGTTCAAAAGGAGATAAGCAGCACTGGCAGGTTTTGTGTTCTTTGAAGAACTTGGCACCGGTTTCGGCGATGTTATAGTCGACCCGCGAAAGGCTGCCCATTGGCTACACGCTATCGGAAGATGGGCGTGTTAATTCCAGAAACCTCCGTAAGGACTTGTTTAGAGAAGTTGTTTTACAGCATGTGGAATTCTTTGATTTAAATTATTTCATTCATCTCAATTATGATTTATTAATGAATGCAGGTACTTGCCGTGGAAAAATAACAACACGTAAAAAAAACAAAAACATTCTACTAGTCCAGTAATGTGAGTTAATCAGAACAATAAATATATGCATAAACAAAGATGAACTTGATGATTCTTGTCCTGCATGGTTCATGTATACATGTGATAACGGCATCACATTTGAATTCATTGTGAAATTAAAGCAACAGCAATGTAAAATTTGGCAAGACATTTCTGAGAATTGTTTACAGGATATAGTAAGGATATTACAAAGACGTAACATAAGCAGACAGCAAAAAAACAGTGAGGAAACAAGATAGTCTTTTTTTTTCTTCTTTTTTTCTGAAATTCCAGACAAAACCAATTTATATTTATTTTCAGAACATATAGGCTCCTAAGATCATTTAACATCAAACGGGAAGTGTTCTCGTCTGGCTTGAAATCATGGACAGCTTGTAGGCAGGGGAGTTATGACATGGGGCTTGTATGTGTGTGTGTGTGTGTTGGGGGGGGGGTCTACAAGGAGACAAGGAGATCTGCCGTCTATACCAAGCAGTGATGGTCAAAAATTACAAGAGGCGTATGAACTTGAGTTTCAGGACAGACAGATAGAATTACTGAGTTTATTGATTGCATACCCTAGTTTTTTTTAATCAAAGGAAAAATATGAAGTTTAAGAGAAGTGAGCTTGCCTGCAGTAACCAAAACAATATTTCCCCAGACATTTGAGGTAAAACAAAAGAAGGTAATTCTGAATCACAAAGAACAAGTCAGGATTTAGCCATTACAGTGTGTCTACGGTAAGTCTGTATTTCCCGTGTAGATTCACCCACTGGCATTGATTCCTGTCTGACCCCAAATGTCCTGCTACACTTGTGTGTGTTTTCTTCCTTCCTCTCAGCTCTTCAGCTATTGAAGAAAGACTATTGTTTTTTATTGATTTTTGTCCTCACCCACTTCCTTCTTTGTGAACGTGGAGAGGAAACAGGGCTATCTGTGTCTTCAGTCAGTGTACCCCACACTAAAAATCTACCGTCTTTTCACAGACACATGCACTGCGAAGTAGCTGTGTTTGCAGATGTTTATAGTTAATGGACAGAACAATTTTGGCAAGACTAAATATTTTGCAATATTTGGAATATTGAATACTTCTGTACTGTATATAATTCTCCCATTATATAATTCAATTACAATTTTGGCATGTTTAATCAAAATTTTAAATTAATGTACAAATGTTACAAAGACATTTTATTTGATTTAACTAAACACAGTGATTTGTAAAAACATTTCCCAAGTATCCACATGGAACTCATTTCCACAGAAACACAAGATCTGTAGACACACAAAGTTGAAACAGTATGGCTCACCAGACTATGAACCATACCATAGAATACAAGCAATGTAAGGGTCACCAGATTATGAACCATACCATAGAATAGCATGGCAAAGATTACCAGATTACGAACCATACCATAGAATCCAAACACTGAAAGGCCCACCAGATTATGAACCATACCATAGAATACAAGCACCGCAAGGGTCACCAGATTATGAAGCATACCATATGAATCCAAGCACTGTTATGGTTACCAGATTATTACCCATACCATAGAATCCAAACACTGCAAGGGTCACCAGATTATGAACCATACCGAAGAACGTAAGGCTCACCAGATTATGAAGTATACCATAGAATCCAAGCGCTGCGAGGCTCACCAAATTATGTTCCATTATCAGGCCCAGTGGCTTGAATTTATACAGGAAAAATCACACGCAGTACTCCCATATGATATATAACACTAACCCACCAAACCTGATTATTTGCAGGATTATTTTTAATTCACCCTAATTAGACCCCTCCCCCAATTCAGCTACACTTATGAATAAATAAATAAATAACCAAGCATATTGATGAGAATAATTTAATTAAAACTGGCCTGTTGTGTTAAAAGGCAGGACATAAAAATAAATAAAAAATAAATATATTATATTATAAAACACTCCAGGGGGAAACTCTCCCAGGACATCTCCTGCTTTATTCCTCTTATTAATTTATTTTTTTCTTTTTGTGTTATTGTTAATATTCAAACAAATTTTAAAATAGATTCTAGTATTATTTTGAGCTAATTTATAGAATAAAGAAGAAGAAAGAAAAGGCTTAAAGTTATTTGAATAATACTGCAATAGCATTATTAGCCCTTTCCATACACTGTAACTGTTCTTCTGGGGGAATGTAAATATTGTTTTACATATGTGTAACTAAATAATAATCCAGAAAATAAATTACAGTTGGCAAGTTACATCCAGTGACCTAGCTGTGGCAAATAAATAAATAATAAAAATTAATAACACCGTGAACGTGGCCAAGCGGAGCTGGTTTTCTCTTAGACAGTAAAATGTCCGGTGTAAAATCAACTTTGAATGAATGCTTTTAAATCTACACAGAACATGTGGTCCATATTGGACTCCTACAGTCCAAACCTTGTTAGAGCTGATTTGATTAACCTCCTGAGAATCAGCAGAAAAGTCTCTTTTTTTGTTGTTGCCATAATACAACTTTCTTGGATGACAAAAACATGTTACAGTGAAAATGTTCAAAAACGTAATTTATTTAATTTTTTATTGAATGTCCCTTGTAGTGGCTTTTCAGCATAGTAGAATATATGGTTCTTGAGATTAAGACCAGAGACTCAAAAATGAATTGCCAGGTCTTAGCAGGTCAGCTCTGTAAGGCTGAAGTTTTTAGCAAGGCTCGGCCTGTGTATTAACTCACGGTTTCAGTCTTCACTAGCACATGGTACTAGCACATGGTCTTAGTCCTCACTAGCACATGGTATCAGTCGTCAATAGCACATGGTTTTGGTCCTCACTAGGACTTAGTGTCAGTCTTCACGAGCACATAGTCTCAGTCATCAACCAAATGTGATTTTTTTTTTCAACGCGCGAAACACGGGTGACCGTTCACACTTTCTGCAGCCAGAGCCTATCGAGAGAGAGAGAGAGAGAGAGAGAGAGAGGGCTTCCCTTTTAGAGGGCACTGTCATGTTAAGCAAAAAAACATAATAAGTGTGAGTGTCTGTGTGTGTGTGTGTGTGTGTGTGTGTGTGTGTGTGTGTGTGTGTGTGTGTGTGTGTGTGTGTGTGTGTGTGTGAGTGTGTGTGTGTGTGTGTGTGTCTGTGTGTGTGTGTCTGTGTGTGTGTGTGTGTGTGTCTGTGTGTGTGTGTGTGTGAGTGTGTGTGTGTGTGTGTGTGTGTGTGTGTGTGTGTGAGTGTGTGTGTGTGTGTGTGTGTGTGTGTGTGTGTGTGTGTGTGTGTGTTGACTAGACCCAACTGTTGGAAATAGGAACAGCGGGTCGACAAAAAAGAATGAAATCACTGAAGTGAGCCTTTATCGTTCCCCTGGATCACAGCGACTCGTTTTCAGCTTTCTGTTTGCGTCAGCTACATTCAGTGATTTTTTTTTTGCTGCCGTAGTTACCACCCAAGAAACCCCCTGCACCCGGCACCCCTGCCCGGTACATTCCGCCACGACGGGGCCCTGCTGTCCTCCCCTGACCGCAGTTTGTCTTGTCGACATGTCGAACGTCTGCGAATTGCATGGCGAAAAATATCCAGGACACATATATGCAGTGGCGTGGGCAGGACATGTGAACGAGGTGGGATCATTTATAGACGAGACGCGTGTGCACCTACTGACACGCACCACACGTACACACATTCAGCTGCACATTGGACTGGGGAGACGGGGAGACGGGGCTGGTTGCAGAGGTCAGCAGGTGCGCGCATACCGTACACAGGATCACATTCCACAATGCCTCACCAGTAAAGATGTTCGGCGTTCTCTAACCCCCTTGACCCGCCCCACCCCACCCCCCCCCCCCGCCATCCACCCCACCCCTTTAACTTACATGAGCACCTGAACCCTAAATGAAGTTTAAAAACATAACTTTAATGAATCATAAAAATAAACAAATTACATCAGAGGAAATGTGGTCATGGTCATTCAGTCAAGTCAGCTCTAACGTCCTGCAATACTAAGTTGAGTATTTGAATTTAATTTATTTTAATCTCATCAGTCGTGTTTCATAAATGTGATGTTTTACAAACCTAAAAGACACATATTGTATATGGGAGTAGTGGCCTGCAATAAAGGACACATTAGTCCTAACCTGATCTGTTCCGTGTCACCGATACCGATTTATTTTCTACGCTGATGTGATTATCCATGGTGACTTACAATGTTCAGTTTTACATCTCATATATACTGTTTCAGGCCTGCAGTATACTGAGTGTGCATTGGAGTAGATTATGTACCCCTAATGTCAAAAGAGAACTCAAAATCCCAGAATCCTCTAGATACCATTTTCAACTGATGTGCTGTTATCCAGGGAGAGCCATCTTCATGTTGAACTCTATCCGCAGTCTACCTTATTGTTTTACTCATTCACCGTTGTCCCACAATTCATTATTATGTCTTTTCCCTATAGCTAATCTTAGTTTTCGTTTTTATCACAACCCACACACGCACACAAATTCGCCGTAACTTTCTCCATGCTCAAGACTCTTGGGGGAATACGTCATTTCAAAGAGTGAACAAAAGGCCGGGGCTGACTGATGAGAATGCAGCGTGCTATTAACACGCTCACACGGGTTCACGGACGCAGTGACGCGGTTTCCTGAACCAGTGCTTCTGAACCGTCATGGCGAGCCCCTCGACACGGACGCTCACGAGCGCAGCCCACTCAATACTCAATACACTACCATGACCGTTTAATGCACTTGATAGTCTGCCATTGTTATGGGAGTACACAGTGTTGCCAAACGCTTTATTTAAATGCAACCTGCTCCCCTGCTCCTGTCCCCCCCCCCCTCCCCCTACCCCACACCTTCTACTGGCGAAATACACCGGGTGAGCGTTTCAGCTTTCCCAACACAGTGGAACGTTATGTTTTCATGCGTGCAGATATGAAACACATGGAAGGTGTACTTTTCAAGTGTGGATAAATCTTCTGTAAGTAGATTATTGGAAAAGTGCCCCGAGAGGCTGACTGTACGGAAAAGAAAAGGGGGAAAAAAAAAATTGAAGGATAGAAGATGAAAGGAATGACCGGTACAGAGCCGTTAAGCTTACACAACACTGCCAAACTGCCCCTCCCCCCCCCCCCTGCCCAAACCTGTTTGCTCTGTCTTTCTTCCCCACCAAGATGAATGACTTTATAAATAGATTAGGCCCACTGCAAGTGCAATGGAGGCACTTGTGGTGCTCTGCAATTTTCAAGCAGGGGATGGGTGGAAGGTGGGAGAGAGAGCTGGAAGGCGATGGCGGTCGGGCATGGGGGGAGAATTAGGCCAAACTACCGGGGTCAGTTCCCCTGGAAGATCCCGGTCGAGCACCCAGGGCTCTGTAAATGCCTGGCTCTTAGATCAAAAAGCACCGCTGCAGCAGTCCTAATAAAGGCCTGTGCTTTGGAGAAGCCCAGCCAGGTAGCCCGCGGGCTGTGGCTGTGACCGGCGCATTGACCGTGGGCCACATCGCACCAACCAAACCCCCCGCTCCCCCATGCCCGGCAGAGGCTAATTATCACATGGCCCCACCCTCTTTTATTAGGACAACAAAAAAAAAAAAACACCAAAAGCAGAATGTTCCTCATCACGTGGACAATGCAGTTATTTTATATTATTATACTAACAATAGCTTTTTATTTGCATGTTAACTTTTGTAGCACGTGTTATTCGCCTATTGTACTGTCGTTAAAGTCATTGAGGGTACAAGTTTTAAAATAATAAATGATCATTTAAAAAAATAAAACCCATAACCCTCTATAACGTTTCCTTCAAAAGTAGGTGCATGTAATGCTATATAACAATGAAATGTTATGAATGTTGTTTTCATATAAATAGATTCTTAAACATGTTGCACTACTACTAGTCATAATAATAATAATAATAATAATAATAATAATAATAATAATAGTAATAATAATCAGCATAACAATAATGTAATTGTAAAAAGGAATAAATCAATACACAAACACACAGTTTAAAAAAAGGAAAATTGATTTCTGGTCAATCTGGTTAATTTGATTAGTGTTACATTTTGCTTCAATGTGAGAGAGAAACTATTCTGATTTGCCTTTTTTTGAATGTTGCTTGTTAAGGTGACAATTTCAAATCAGTGATCATGCCTCCCAATCACCTAACCCCCCCCCCCCCCCCCCCCCCCCCCCTCAAACGTTCCCAAAAAAGGTAAAACAAACCATTACCATACCCCTCACAGTACCTATTGCTTGCGGTGTTGCCAAGGTTACTCACGGTGATGCCTCAATTCACCCCGGAGAAGCGAGTCTCTCTATCTCTTGCTGAGGTGATTGTATTCTGTCCATCTCCTGGCCCCACTGTCAGTTCATTTAGATTTACATCGGCCAGTAAATTAAAATAATCAGTCAGCACACACTCTAGTCTGGGGTCTCTCCTCCCTCACTCTCTCACTTATAGAAGTCGCGCGCGATGCTCGGAGCGCTCCAGCTGAAAATATTGCTGTCTAGATATTTGTCCTGGGGGGTGATGAGGAAGGAATTGTCTCGGGACGGACTCGCGCCTCCGAGCTGATAACTGTGTGTCTGGCAGCTAGGAAGTGCGCTTTCTTAGGTGTCTGAGGATTAGAGTTCAGGACCTTGTTTTTTTTTTCTAGAAATTTGGGGCTTGATCAGAGCCGCATATGGTCTGGGGAGGTGAGTGGGATGGGGGGGGGGGGCGGTGGTCTTATTTTAAAAATATATTTTTACAACACTGTAACTCTGGCCAGTAAAGTCAAGGGAAGAAGCCCGGGGATTCCAGTTTTCACGATGTTTCCATTAATCGAAGCGGCGTTTAACCCGCAAGCCTTTTTTTGACGGCAAAAACAGCTGTCACATCACGGGCCAGACGATGCGGGCAAAGCCATGATGTCATTGCAAAGTCTTGTCGTTTTCTTCTTTTTCTTCTTTGTGTGTGTGTGTGTGTGTGTGTGTGTGTGTGTGTGTGTGTGTGTGTGTGAGCGCAGCATTAGAGACACGCAGCGTATTTATGTTTGTTAGCGCCTCTGCAATACGCGGCGGCAGAGGAACGGGCGGAGACCGTGATGCCGGACCCCTTTCGCGGGGGACCCATTTTTTTTGGCGCATGGGCAAACGTGCCAGTGTCAGAGCAGGGCCCGCTACTGAGGATTTCACCTTTACATGCGCTACATACATACACATACAGCCACAGCGGGCGCTCCTTTGACTCTAGCAGAAGGCTGGCGTCAGACAGTGAATATGGGGGTCGGGTGATGGGCGAGGAGGGGGCAGGCAGGGGAGCGGCAGCCGAAAGCAGCAGGGGGCAGTGCCAGCACTGTAGCTGACGGTAATGAGGTCATGGTGCCCGCCGCCCACCTCGAATGTGGTGGGGGGGGGGGGGTTTGTTGCGCTAATGTAATCTGACCCCGTTCGGAGGGGCTCTTTGCCCTCTATCACCCCTTGTGTACATTCTTTCACGTACTGTACCGAAGCACATTGCTGGACACACGCTGGCACTAAACTCTCGCCCGGAGAGAGGCCTGACACCGGGCCAAGAGTTATTTGTGGAGCGCGACCCGACAGTGACCTTTTTTGACTCGTAATTTCTGCTATTCGCAGAGACCGCCGATTGGGTCTGACTGGGCTGCAGCCTCTCAGCACGAGGCTCTGCGCCAATTGCGGGGCGGCTTCTGGAATTTTCTCCACACGACGACTCGACGGTCACCTGTGGCTCTTCCGTTTTAATCGCACTTCTCAAACGGTCCGTGGTTCGAGTGCAACAGGAATCATTCCCATATAATTTCATACCACCAAGTATGGCTGGTGATTAGCGTTTGGTGACGGCGTGCCTTCACCTTTATGGAGTCAATTTATCAGGGCTGGTGGCAGTAGGTGATGGAATCTGTAAAGAAAGCTTTCTCTCCTGTTGCCGCTGAACTAATTAGTTGATGAGGAGGTGAAGAGCAGCCCCTCTGTGTGTTATTTAGCGAGAGACCCCACCGAGACAAAGCAAAGGGGACGCAGAGAGCCCCGATCCGCACCCCCACCCCGATCCACACGGCCCTCCCGGTTTGCCCCCCCTCTTTTGTTCCCACACTCCCGATGGAAAGGTAGCACCTCCGTTAGAACATCAAATGACAGCTGTAACATTTCATTTTCACCTTTTATTCAAGCACGGGGGAGGGGGGGGGGGGGGGGGGGGGGGTGGCGGGTTACAATGATACGCTGGAAGGAGAGAAAGGTGAGGAGACGAATGTGACGCGCGCCTACATACATACATCCCTCCTGAAAGGAGCCCGGATTGGAGAGGAAACCAAGTGTGAGGGAACCTGGAGGTGTATCTTTCTGTGTGCTCTATATCTGCACAGTGAATATTATATTTTCACACTTCATACTGTATATATATATATATATATATATATATATATACGTATAAATAGACTATAAAACTGTATATCACTTTATATAATATATGATATGCAATGAGATAGTTTTGCATCCACTGGTCCTGTTGCAGAGAGAAAGAGAAAGAGAGAGAGAAAGAATTTGAATTTAAAACCACCTTTATTGTCACAGGTCAACAACATACGTATATAAGTGAGATTTTTTATTATTATTTACCTTTATTTAACCAGGAAAACCCCATTGAGATCAAAATCTCTTTTTACAAGGGGGACCTGGAATCTAAATATAATCACAAGAAGAGAGAGAGAGAGAGAGAGAGAAACCAGGCATTACTTTTTGCTTCATTATGCCATTTGAAAGTAAATAAAAATAATCTCCATAACAAGGAAAATCGAAGCCAATTGTTCTTCAGCGGTTCCCTGATGGCGAGTTTAGATTTTCTTGACTGGAGCTCATCCAGATGAGATACAAATTGAGATACAATGCCGTATGTTGCGTGATTTTACACCGGTACTGCTCAAATACTTTTGCAGTATATATTTCACTTCATATATATATATTTCACTTCAGACATGTCTATCATGATTGCTGTTTATTTATTTAATCCTTATCCATTGGAAGTTGGGGATATTTGTTATAATATGAATAAAAACAACAAACACATTTTTCTTGATTAGGTCTGAAGACAATAATGCCTGTTCAAATTCAGTATTGTCCACAGTGCACATATATAATGTCTATTTGTGATAAATTACCAAAATAAAAAAAAAATCATAACACTGGAAGTTAAAAACTGTGAAATTTGTCAAATGAAGCTTGTACTTGCAAAAGACAACATCAGTCCAAATATGGATGTGCATTTTGGAGAAAGGTGTGTTTGTAAATTTAGCCCTGAAAAAACACTGAAAGTGAAATATATATTCCCTAACCTGATGCCATTACAAAAAGCTAGATCTTTCTCAGTATTCTTCTGTACACAGACAAACACACAAACCTGGGATAAAATGTATATCGATTTGCGTTCGAAACTGGGCTTGTAGCTCCAAGGTTGCGCGTTCGATTCTCAGCTGTGGGGCTGCTTTTGTGTGCATAGATAAGATACTTGACCTGAATTGTTTCAGTAAATATCCAGATGTATAAATGGATTACATGTAAAAATGCAATCTGTGTAAGTCACTGCAGATAGGTGCATCTGAAATGTAATGCATACTCTGTATTGTAAAAATGAGGAAAGTTGGGTGAATAATACTTTTATTACCACAGGATTTAACTGTATTACCAATTTACTGGGCTGCATGTATGGCTGGCTTCTCTATATGCTTTTTAGCATTGTTGTATCCTAGATTTTGTTTGAACAAGCATAAAGACTGATTCCTTTAATCTTATGTTGATGTGCCAATACCCTTTCTTGAGTTGAGGCTTGAACGAAACAGAAAGACATTTTATTTGTGGAGAAAATTTAAACATTTGTTTCTAGTAAAACACTAAATCATTGAGGAGCATGCCAGAGACCCCCCCCCCCCCCCCCCCCCCCCCCACCCCCCAAATAACCGCATCTCTTAGGAGGATAATTTGGTTTTAAACTAAAATGCAGTGCTGGCGTCACGTTTTATAGATAAAAATTACAGTTTGACTTTGTTTCCTCTGCAGACATTGATGGCTCTGAATTTAATTTCCATTTTTTAAAAAAGTGAAATACTGGATCGGCACTGACATTTGCTTAACCTTTTGCATTATGTATAAATTACGCACTTGAACTTTCAAGGCAAAAGAAGCATGTAAACCCAGCTTTGGAAGTAAAAAATAAATTGAAATTTTCTGTAAATATTATTTTAATCGATAATATTTCCACCAAATAAGATGCATAACATGCTATTTGCAGACCCTAATTCAAGACAAAAATTTTTACTTATTTAAAACATATTGCTAAGAGGCCAGTCCTGTGTTTCAGGCCATAAGCCATTCATTACTTGAAGGGCTGATCGCATCAAAATAAAGGCAGTATCCAAATCAGCCCCCTTATTGAGTATGCTTGTTGAGTACACTGGATGAGAAAGTTGTTAAGTAGGCGAAATGTTGTCTAAATGTACTTAAAACCCCCGGATGATATACTTACTTCTGGGGTTTTGCTGAGTATATTCGGCAGCATACTTTTCAAGAAGTAAACAAACATTTTGGTCCCATAAATATGAGGTGTAGTTTCGCTTTAAAATGAGGCACAGTTTTGCGGACGTTTTCCTTCAACAACAACAACAACAACAACAACAACAACTTGACACGGCAGCACAAGGGCGGCACGTCTTACGACACTTTCACAGTACGGTTGGAAAATAGTATGGAGGATATTTTTGTTTGCATACTGCATGCTGTATACTAAACAGTTCACAGCTGCTAGTACACGGTACACAGGATGCAGTAGAAAGGGCTCTGATTCGGACACGGCCCAAGATAGAACGGTTCATGCTGGAGATCACGAGACAAGCTGTGCCACAAAATGATGTCATTGCTGAAGTCTTGCAGGGCAAATGGTGGTGGGCTTTTAGAGAACACCATGAAGGGTAAAATGGCATACTAGTGGACATAAGTGATACCACTCGCTCATGGGGAGTAATGAGAGACTTTGATATTAGGGTGTTTGTGAACCTTTAAAGGAAAAGGGATGGTTCAGTTTCAGAGAATGTTTGATATTAGTTCAAAGTATTTTACGGGTTTGGATAGACCCAGACAGTTTTTCTTTGTGCAATGAAGGGTGTTTTACATTTTTTGACAATGTACTGGTTTTAAAATGGCTGGTGTGCCTCCCCCCTCCCATCCACCTCCCACACACACACACACACACACACACTTTTTTAAAAACAGATTTATTTTAGTAATTACACAGATAATAAGGTGTGAGTGGTATTCCATTTGCGAATGTCACCTTCTAAAATCTGTAAAGTAACCAATTATAAAGTAATGTTTAATTAGCAAAATAATTGTTGATGAAGGAAGTAAGACGTGACAAGCCATGAAACATCTTCCTCCACAGACTCTATCCTCAGCCTCATTGCTTGAGTTTAAAATTTCAAGGAACATTTCCTTTGCTTTTAGCCTTTGATTCTCAGAAATTCATATGATCTGTTGTTTTTTTAATGCTCTTTCCTACAATGATTCAAACACTATCAAATAAAAACCCCTTTCTCTGTCATCTATCTTTTTACTTCTTACTGCCAGGTGACAGGGAGAGCAACTTTGCAAAATTACACACACACACACACACACACACACACACACACACACACACACACACACACACACACACACACATGCAGGCACGCACACACACACACACACACACACACACACACACACACACACACACACACACACACACACACACACATACAGGATTTTAATAAAATATGCCTTTGCCCAGATTTATGTGACCTAAATCCTCTTAATTCACAGGGACAAAAAAACTGGTCATTCTAAGTTTTGAAATATCAGAATAAATCAGTGCATACAGGTAACAGTGCGAGCAACCTTGCACAATTGCACATGCACACACACGCACGCACGCACGTACGTACGCACGCACGCACGCACGCACACACGCACGCACGCACGCACGCACGCACGCACACACACACGATTCATGTCACCTAAATCCCCTTAAATCACAGGGACAAAAGACTGGTCATTTTAAGTTTTAAAATGTCTGAATAAATCAGTGCATACAGCAGGCACTGAATGACACATATCTGCCTCTCCTGAGCTCATAGGGGTTAACAATTTTTTTTTTTTTTGGAAGATAAGCGCGGAAATGACTACCTTTCCTATTCTCCTCTCTCAGTGCAGTTTGAAGGGCCTTTTTTCAACACTTTTCCCACATAATGAGACTCATACCCCTCCAGTCACGTGTATTCCACACAATACCTTTCTCTTCACATTGTGTGAACTTATTTGGCATGTATTTTTCTCTTTAAAAAAAAATGGTGTATAATCTCTGGTGCTAAATCATTACAATGGGGCTTTTTAACAGAGCACCTTTCTGGTCATATACATGCCGCAGAAAGAATTGCTCTCTTAATGTTACCGTATATGACACTGTAGTTTGTGGCTGCCATATTGATTAGTCAGCAAGAAATCAACAAAGAGACTTCCAAAATACCTAATGAACACACAGAGAGGTCATCAAAAATTACTTTATTCATCTGTTACAACATTAAGGGAGATTAAACTTTTTTTTTTTTTTCCTTAATTGATCTACGTACGATAAGATAAGATGAGATATACTTTATTGACCACGTGGGGTAATTTGACCTCTGCATTTGACCCACCCTAGCTACTTAGTAGCAGTGGGCAGCCACAGTGCAGCGCCCGGGGACCAACTCTAGTTCTGAGGCCAGTGCCTTGGTCAAGGGCAATGGCTGGAGTACACCTAACCTGACATACTGTACATGTTTTTGGTGTGGGAGGAAACCGGAGTGCCCGGAGGAAACCCATGCAAACACGGGTAGAACATGCAAACTCCACGCAGGGACTTGGACTCAAATCCAAAACCACCGTGCTGCCAGTATAGTACTGTGTACGTGCGTATATAGTATCATGTATAGTACACACCCTACTCAAACTCATTAGCCTTCTCTTGATTGGTCTCCTCTGGAGGCCTTTGATTGGTTGCCTGTGCCCAGGACCCCCGTCACCCAGCCTTGTGGGCACAAACCGTGTCTCCAAACAGAATCATTGGGGCTTAATGTAATAAAGGGCCTCCAGTGAGCTTTGCCATGTCTGGGTTCGGAGGCCTCACACAAACTTTCTTCATTAGTTCTAACCTAAGACGCATGTGTTTGTTTTAGCCTAGCTGGTCACGGGACTGGGTCTTCTTACAACAGGTCGGCCTCCGCAATGGACACACTTTTCTTCAATGCCAACGGCGGTTTAGTTCAGGAAAATTAGCAAAAGTGAGCAGACATGTTAATGATGTGCTTCTTTTTATATGGAGAATGAAAGTATTGTTGAGTTTGTGTCTTCACTGTAAACAGAAGAGAGTACTGGCCTGAGAAGAAATAAAAATAAAATAAAATAAAACTATGTAATAAATAAATAAAGATGTGAAGGTAATACTGAAATGATCAACATCAAAAAAAGAAATTGTACAGTGAATGCAGAGTTTATCCTATATTTTAAAGTGTTTGTTCAAAAGCGGCACTCAAAATGCAGGCTTGTGCCCGAAGCCTCATAGGTCCCCTCCAGTTTTCTCCGCTGGAGAGACATGGGGTTGGCTCCTCTGTCCAATTTCTCACCTCTCTCTTTTCAAAACACAAACCAGCTGTAGAACAGCGAGCCTGCGGAGCGCTGGGCCGCTAACAGAAGCTCCGGCCGCTCCTCGGAGCGGGATCTTGCCCTGCGATGTCACATCTGTTATTGTTACACAGCAGACTGCAACAGCAGACTGCAACAGCAGAGCCGGGGAGCGACAGACTTCTACTTTAACCAAGTCACAGTCACAGTGCTTGTGTGGCACAAAGACTTGCACTTTCTGCTCTGATCATCCACATTGTTTACTCCTTTGTAAAATGATTGTGGGGACGACAGGCGATGGAAAGTATTGAAATTGTGATGAGAAAGGCAACACAAATGTTTGCGTAAACTGTTGTTGCGTCAGTAGTCTTGGACAGCTAGTCTTTGCATTGCATATCCCCTTAAGACTCAGTAGAAAAAAAGTTTGTGTTTTTTTTTTTTTGACATAATACCAATATCTTGGGACGACAAAAACATTTTGCAGTGCAAATATTTAAAAAATGATTATTTATTTTATTTTTATTGAATGTACTGTGTATTGTAGGTTTCAGCATATTAGAATATATGGTACTTGAGATTATGACCAGACTCGGGGATATATATATATA
>CM056378.1:5038379-5087756 GCA_029718625.1 Synaphobranchus kaupii
AGAACCCTCCTAAGATAAGGCACTTGCCTTCAGTTCTTTGAACCCTGAAAATAAACACAATTCCCTGTGCGAGTTAATTTAAGAAAAATAAACCTTGAAACCTTGTGTTTATTTTTTTTTCACCTTTTTTTTTTATTGTTACTGTTGCTATGGTGCCGAAAGAAGAAAACAAACAGCTCCAAGCTGTCTGAGATCCCAAGCTGTTTTGCAAATGAGATGTATGTTTGTACTATACCAACTTTATCCTACACAATGTAATTACCTACTGAAATAGTATGGGGTTGCGTTCTATTCTTTGTTGTTTACGTTAGCCACCATAAGCACGTTGCTAATTGGCACCCTCCTGTCATACCTACTGTCAAGTTTCGTTGTTGTACTTCACTTTGAGGAACTTGAAAATTTGAGTGGCAACTAAATGCAAAAACATCTAGTGGAGGTTAAGGGTATGTTATATTTTCCAACTCATTAGAAGAGGCGTTTCTGTGTGTTTCATTGTTTACACCATGGGGGCAACTCTCGCACTATACTCAGTCCTTTGTGCATAAAAAGCAGTTTTTTTTAAGACTGGCACTTTTCTCCTATGTGCGATTTGTTTCTCTAGCATGGATATAATTTCCCTCAAAAGAATTAACATGTCATTTCTCCCCATCTTGTTCTGTATAAGCCAAAAGCGAGTCAAAGTGGCGCAACACTTTCCCGCAAAGCCGACAAGACTGCTCACATTTAACAACTAATTGCAAAATTCAAACAGGCTACTTTGCAAAATCCTTTTGTGGAGAAACCCTGTTTTAAAAAAAAAAACTGCCTATTGTTCTTGGAAATACAGTTTTAAAGGAAAGGGACTGGAGGTGAGTGTATGAAAAATATGAGTTCTGAAAACATTGCTGTAGGCTGTCATATTGCATTTATGCATAAAAGGAATATCTGCCTTTATTTCTCCCTGATCGTCATTTCCACTGGGGACTCGCAGAAGGAGGATTGGCTGGCAACTCCGCCAAAGCAAAATAATAATAATAATAATAATAATAATAATAATAATAATAATATGTAAATACATACATAGAATTCAGTAGATCATTTAATTAATGAATTAATAAAAATAATAAAAACCGGCTGCAAGAGTGAGGCTCAGTCCCAGGTTTGTATGCACTGTTCTTGGGTAGGCCCAGCAGGATGTGATGCAACACACACAGGAAACAAAGGAAGCATTACATCCAATCAGCTCCTGCGGGTCTTTTTGGCTGCACTCTCCTGAAAGGATTTAATGGTTGCAGCCCCTCTGAGATGACAAACTCCAGTGGAACACGCCCCCAGAAAGATCTAAAAAAAAAAAAACTAAAAAAAAACTACACCTAAGGGCTCATATCTAAAAACATAAGAACACTGAGGAGAACAGGTCATTCAACCTGTCTGGACTTACACTGCAAAAAACAAATCTTAACAAGCATTTTAATCTTATTTAGACTTTAGAATCTTATAAGGCAATCTATCTGCCAGTGAGGTGAGATAGTTTTACTCATTTCAAGATTTGCCAGTGGGATAAGATAATTTCACTTGCAGCTTAACTTAACTATATTATATAAGTTAATATTTTCCACTTTTACAAGACTAAAACTTGATAAGACAGACTTTTTTTTTTACATTGTAATATCTAAAGTAATCCAAGTATGTTTACTTGTAGTGATTATACAAATGATCAACAACAATAAATGTAGCAATAAAAAATAAATAAACTAATTAAATGATCTGAGTGATAAAAAAGTGCGACGGTATATGGGTCATGCACAGAAAGATCGGGCATGGCATTAAAAGCAAGATTCAGCTTGTAATGATGCTGAATTACACTACTTTAAGAAAGATTATATGAATTGTAATAACCCTTTGTTATGTGTACATATAGGCAATATAAACAAAATCAGATGTCATTTCTATTTAATAACACAATTGGGCACACAATTATATTTAAAAAAAATCCTCTGATGGAATACAGGGATACAGAATTGTAACTGCAGCTGTAAACATGTTCTTATTTCGTGCAATGTCATAAGTCATAATAGATGTGATATTAGGCGGAAAATCGAATGACTATAAATCAGAGTTAAAGCTATAAAGACAATTTCTAAAATTAAGTATCTGTGTGTATGTGTGTGTGTGTGAGAGAGAGAGAGAGAGAGAGAGAGAGAGAGAGAGAGAGAGAGAGAGAGAGAGAGAGAGAGAGAGAGAGAGAGAGAGAGAGAACACAATGTCATCTAATGACTCTACGATGCCGCCGTTCTGGTTGCCTTCATAAGTCACTGCGATATTAATGACCAAATGTTTTAGATCACTTCTATTCCTACATTTGCAAACTTTTGCTATGTTGCATGGCCTGTTCTTCTCCCAGACGTCCCCAGAGAGGGCCGCTTGTGTACAACACGGCGCAATGTGTGGAGTTGGACTTGGGTTGCTTGGCCATTAATGTTTTCATGGGAGCCTGCCGATGCAAGGCGGACGGAGAAAAAAGCTGTCTTGTTCTCAGCATGGGTGTTAAAAGTGTGTGGGCTGCTTGTTTTTACTGTCAATCTGTAATGCAATCCAACCCATCTGCCGTCAGAAAAAAGCACCCGCTCGGGCATCTTAGTTTCCTCTTTTCTTCATTTCAGATATCGCCCTCGTCGCCGTTGTGCGGCCGGTGCGCCCCTCGTTCTGCGCCGCGAAGTGAGCGAGGGGGTCAAGGCGGGGTGTCCGGGAGACCGTGTTTTAGCACGAGAATTGAAGCCTTGTGGAGAAAAGAAAGCTTGCTTGGTTGTGTAACAGTTTTTGTGTGCGATGCCGTGTGCGTCAAAGAAAAATAAACACAGTATCCTGAAGCATTTAAACCTTTTAAACCACATATGCAATGCACAATATATATAAACAATATACTGATGTCCAGTTGACTTTTTTGTTGTTGTATTTCTCGAATTCCATAACATAAATTATCATGTATTCTGATATGCCATGTGCACAAGGCTAGGTGGCAATATTTAACTGCATTTTACGGTCGTGCCGTAAAAATATACACTATATTTTAGGAGTTTAGCAGACGATTTCATTCAGAGTGATTCACGGAGCTTGCACAATATTTTACTGGATATTTTAGTGAAGACATTCTGGTTAAGTGTACAATGGCAGTGCCCTGACCTTGAGAATCGAACATACGACCTTGAAATCGCAAGCCAAGTTCCCTATGAATTGTGGTACAGCGATGTCAATGTGATATAGTACCCCCGATATACTTATGTGTTGCTTGTTTTGCTAGTTGGGGGTTCAGGTCCGTTTTTTCCCCAATTTTCCTGTGTCTCTGTAAAGCGCCTTTGTGACAGTTCTCCGTAAAAAGTCAAAAATAAAATCAAATTTAATTGTTTGTGCATTACTGTGTGTGAGTTACAGTATACAGTATATATATATATATATAAACAATAAAATCACAAGGTAATGCTTACGTATTATACAATATACTGTGTTACTTGTGCAATGAATTATGACAACCTATTTCTTTTGGTCTAGACTTTTAGTAGTGCAGGCATTTGATTAATGGCTCAGTACATGCACTCTGATATTATAATAGAAATATACATATGAGACCCCATTAGTTTCTCCCCTTTAACTTCCTATTCAGGAAACATCAAATAATATCTGTGCATGAACTTTTACAGAATAGGATAGTGGGAAAAATGGGCTTAAGCATTGCAAATGTAAAGGGAAATTATTCTGGGTAAAACAATTAATAAAGTTGACTACGTTGCAATTCAGCTTTTACGGACAGGTCCGGTGGAAGCTTGCATTCTGTAGGTATATTGTGAGGCAAAAGACTTGATATGAACGGAAAAGCAGCCAGAAAACAATACATTCGCTCAAGGTATCAGCACGTAATGCTTCCGCCATCTTTAGGATCTTTACATATTTTTCATACGAGGTTCAAAGTTCAAAGCTCTTTACAGGCTTGTTACAAGATATCATGAATTAATCTGCGGGCATTCGCAGTAGATTTTTCATTCTGCACTTTCGTTTTAAAATGAATGGCCAGGAACATCTTTTCTGAAAGTGTTTTATTCTGCGGAGCGCTGTAAAATGGCAGCATATTGTTTGTGGACACGACAGAGAAGAAGGATAACATTTGAACTACAATGGACCCAGAATACTACTTAGTGACTTATGTTAATTAACTGTAACATTACATTATGAATTTGTTCAGTGAAAGAAAAAATATATAGAGCCTTTACATTATATTTTAGATTTATCAACAGCTTTGTGATTGCACGTTTTATTGGATTTATCAGGCATTGAAAATTCAGGAATTCTGGGTAGATGAGTTTAACAAGACCTCAATCCTGGAGATAAAGCTTCTGTAATCCACCACAGTAGCCTTCTGCACACAACTCAGGGTACTGTGACTGGTAAGTACATTCAGACTGACTTAACATGACAATGAACTTAACTGTGATTGGCTGCGTGTGAAGACAGGGAAAGAGGGGCAGTTCATTGAGCAACATTCCTTAACGTACAATCCCTGAGACACAGAAGATGTAGGCTTTTGTCTTTCCAAAATGTGGAATATAAGGCATTGGGAATGAGAGGGGCAGGGCGAGGCAGGATATCGGTCTAGGACAGCCAAATTGCGTGTTTCAATCAGTTATTTAATCATTTAATTCCAGTACCCACCCTTATTAATGGCAGTTAAGAAGGCGGCAGGGGCCTACATTCAATCAACATATTTCCTCAAATTCTGTATAAAAATAAAAGCAGGAATAGCCAGTTTGTCAAGTTAATTTTAGTGATCGCGGAATCCGCCAACCTGCTTTTATGAAAAAAGCAATGAATACACAATTACAAGGGCTTAAATCCAATTGTGAGTCGAAGTTAAGAGTTAAACCTCGATTGGATTTAATCCAGTGTTTTTAGCGGGGGAGCAGGAATAGTGGCTGAAATGTGACCCTCCGGGCACGAGGTTCAGGAGCCCTGGGGTCAGAGTGCGCGCCTGCCGAGCGTGTCTCCCACGGCGACGACGCCCGGGAAGGCCGGCGTCTCCTCCGGCAGGCCGCTTCCCACTTACCGCCCAGGACATGATTAGGGAGAAGCCCAGGCTCGGTACGCGTCCCCCCTCCTCCTCCTCCTGCCACCTCCCCCCCGCGGGGGTGCAGGTTTAACAAGGAAAAGGCACAGGAGAAACGGTGCGGAGGAGAAGCGTGCGAGAGGAGGACCGGGGAGCGGCGCAGCGCCGCGCGTTCGCCCCGCTAATAGGCGCTCTTCTGGGAGGGAGCGTCGGAGAGATTTCGCGGATCACAGAGCACACGGGGTATCATTTTTACATGATTACTCTAAATTCTTAAATCAGAGGCTTAAGAACAGAGGCTTCTCACAAAGGCAGCTATGGGACTTGTTAAACGATTAGCCGAGCACTTAACTCAATAATTCCATCCCTTCTCTCAGCTCTCCTCATAATCCTGGCTGTTTAATAAAAGTCATAGTTTGCATATATGCCTAAGTGCTGTTAACAGATCTTATACGGTATTGTATCACACACACACACACACACACACACACACACACACACACACACACACACACACACACACACACACACACACACACACACACACATACATACATACACACACACACACACACACACACACACACACACACACACACGCATACACAGATAGACACACAGACATTTTCCCTCCACAGTCAATGACGGTCTCAGTGAGATTGAGAGGGAAAAACAAAATAGCAGTAAGTCATCAAAAATACATTTCTGTGCAAATTTTCTGTCCAAAGCGGTTTGTGTTTCAAGGTGATGAAATGGAGACCTCATGTTTTCAAAGCGCTTAGCAGCAGATCTGTGTATATTCTGATTCTATCAGCAACACAACGGGGGAGCGGCTGGGGCAGTGGGGGGGCTCGGTTGGTAGTACCGGAAATAATATGTGTAGTAAGTATGACGACTAGAAGTGAAATTTTAGTCAAAAGGCCAATTTAATCACTATAAAATGGTGAATGCGTGGTGTTCGGGCACCGCGGTCCCTATGGACAGAGAAGCGTAGTGCAGTTTCAGGCGGACATTTTGTGAGGTTCACCGCTATGGTGTTAGCCCCGTGTCACAGCTATGGCTTTAGGGTATGTACCGAGCGCGACATCCCGCTGTCGGCTGATAGCGACTGGAAATGAGAGATATGAAAGCAGGGAGCGCTGCTCGGGGGGATCGTGCGAGACGACGCATATGCTGGTGCCGGCGCACGACATTATCAGATCATCGTGACCATGAATATTTTATTGTGGGGGGTGGAGTGGTGCTACGGGTTCAAATGACAGGAACTTTTCTCTTTCTTCTGACGTTTTTTTTTTTTTCTTCTGTCTGATATGCAAACAAATATCCGTGTCATGTATCAGACCTGAAATAATTGCAGGAATATTTCTAATTTAAGTTGCATCTTTAAACTTGTTTAAAGAATTTTCTTTTCGAGTATTTTCAAATAAAAGTGTTTTGTTTTTCCAAGTATTTAAATACTGTCTCAACATTTCAAAACACTTCTCAAAAACGTCAAATGCATTTGAAATTATTTGCAAATATAGCTAGCAAGACATTTTTCACTTGTGATGGTGGCACATGTTTCATACACATATTACATTTGTTCATAAACTCATGTACGCAAGTTCTATTTGTTACCGTTCTACATAAAAGACACTGTCTGCATGTACTTTAAATGCAACTCCCCATAATCAAATACACTGCATTGGAAAACACAACATTTCAAATTAATGCATGGAAGTATTTAAAAATTAGTATTCTAAAATAAATTCAAACATTTAAAAAAAATTGGTCATGATCAATGATTAAATACACACCTGATTTAAAATACTCTGTATTCAAAGTAGCAGTATTTCAAAGGAGTTTTAAAATGCATAAATGTTTAATATATGAAAAATGTGCTTAACATTAACCATTAAAATGGTTTTAATACTCTGTGTTTTTGATCCTATCCTGCAGAGGAGAGGAATGCACCTCTTCAAAATGAAGCAGGAACAGGTGGAGAAGAACAGTGGGAGCTGTGCTCTAACTCCCCATAATATCCGCATGTACTGTACACACAATATAGCAACTTTCATGTTCCACAAGCCTCATTCCCCAAGCATTGCTTTTGGCCCTTTATCAAACTGTATTCATCAATCCAGGCATTACCTTGCATTATGACAGATGGAGGAGGGGGGGGGGGGGGGGGGGGGGCGTGATATTATTTAATATTCTGTTCCAGAAACATCTTTAAAAAGCAGAGGGGTCCAAACATTTTCAATACCACACTGGAAAAAAAAAAAAGTGGGGGGGAGGGGCAGGGATTACAAGACAATCGTGGCAGCAGCGCAACGTCTCTGTGTCCAGCAGCAGATGGAGATAAAAGGAGCGAGAGAGAAAGAGGGAGAGAGAAAGAGAGAGAGAAGAGAGAGAGAGGGGGGGGGGGGGGATGCAAGGAACCAGCAAAAAAGAGGCCCAGAAAAAAAAAAAAAAAACTAAGAACGTGAGTTGACAGAGAGGTGGCTACGTTTTTTCCTCTTCCTCTGCACATTAAACAAAGATTTAAAAATAAATAAATAAAGGGGGTGTGCCGGTGGGTGTGGGGGTGGGGTTGGGAGGGGGAGCGTGCGGATGACTGTGGAGTGATGCCGTCCTGTGGTGATCTGCAGAGGAACATAAAAACAGGAGTAAAATCTAAAGGCTGTTCGTTGTGTACTTGTATTTAATACATATGGACAAATTATGAAAATATAGACCATGTGTGTTTCAGTCAGTATACCTCGTACAGACGTGCTGTGTCTCAAGGTCAACAAAAACGCTATATACCTATATATATATAGTTATATATACTGTATATATATATATATGCATGGAGGACCAACTATATATCTTGACCGTGCATGCATGTATATACATGTATAAGTGTCACCTCAAAGGCAAAAGCATAAAAAACAAAGGCACAGAATGATAGTGTCAAAGGTTTTGATGGGAAGAAGACTTGTGAGAATTCCTCAGCCGTCTTTCTGAAGTCTTTCTACCTGGGGGGGGGGGGGGGGGGGGGGGGGCGGGGCCGAATCACTGAGGTAGAAGATGAATGGTGTTATTCTTCTCCAGCACAGCAGGGGGCGAAATGAGAGAAAGAGAGATGTGGGTGTCACCTAGATATCCTCCCTAGATAGATGTGGAAAATGCACAATGAGAATTTTACAGTCCATCACAGCACACTGTATACAGATCCTTTCCAAAAAATTAGAATATCATGGAAAAGTTGTTTGTTTTCCATAATTCCATTCAAAAAGTGAAACTTTCATAGATTATAGATTCATTACACACAAAGTGAAATATTTCTAGCCTTTATTTGTTTCATTTTTCATAATTTTGGCTTACAGCTCCAGAAAACCCCCAAAACAGTATTTCAAGAAATTAGAATAATGTGTCGAAAATCTGCATTTACTTCAGTTATTTCAGAGAATGAATGTTTTAGACTGAGTGTCACACTATCATCTAATTTACTCAAAACACCTGCAAAGTTTATCTCAGTTTGGTTCAGTATGGGGAAGACTGCATACTTGACAATTGGCCAGAAGACCATCATTGACACCCTCCAGAAGATGGGTAAGCCACAAAAGGTCATCGCTAAGGAGGCTGGCTGTTCACAGAGTGCAGTGTCCAAGCATATCAATAGAAAGTTTAGTGGAAGGGAAAAATGTGGCAGGAGAAGGTACACAAGCAAAAGAGATGACCGTAGGCTTCAGCGGATTGTCAAGCAAAGACGATTCCAAAGTTTGGCGGAGATGCAGAGGGAGTGGACTGAGGCTGGAGTCAGTGCTTCAAAAACCACCACGTACAGACGTATCCGGGACATGGGCTACAACTGTCGGATTCCTCGAGTCAAGCCACTCCACTCATTCTCTGAAATAACTGAAGTAAATGCTGATTTTCAACACACTATTCTAATTTCTTGAAATACTGTTTTGGGGGTTTTCTGGAGCTGTAAGCCAAAATTATGAAAAATGAAACAAATAAAGGCTAGAAATATTTCACTTTGTGTGTAATGAATCTATAATCTATGAAAGTTTCACTTTTTGAATGGAATGCTTTCCATGATATTCAAATTTTTTGGAAAGGATCTGTACATTCACTTGTTGGATGCCTCCATTTCTGTATTGGAAAATATCATATATGCATTCCCCTGTATATTAACTAATATCATAACCACATAGATGCAACTTGATAAATTAATGATCACATGCATGGAAATAAATGCTAATGCTAGCAGCAAGGTGAATATGAAATATCTTTTACACCTTTACTCAATTATGAGTGTCATGGCCTGAGACAAGATTTGTTGCAAGTCACCCCAAAAAGTGTATCCTTGCATTGCATTTTTGTTGCCAATTGTTGCACACTTTAAAAATATGTTGCCGTGAAAGGGATATTTCATTTTCTGGGGTTTATTGATATTATATCAGTTTTTTAAAATGTATTTCTTTTAAATTGGCCCAGACAGTTTTGTATGCAATGAAGGATATTTCATATATTTATTGAGGTTTCTGATAACGTGCCAGCTTTATATGGCTGGTATTGGGGGAATTTAGGGAATTGCGGTCTAAAGTAAGAACATATCTTATACGTAACTCCAAAGCGACTTGTACAGTAACACTATTCCTCTGGAGGTTGTGCATGTGTATGTTAGGAAATTGCGGTGCAGCTTTATATATCAACATTAGCACGCGGGTCCGTGGAAGGGAAGAGTTTGCGCTGCGTGAGAACGGAGACGTTGCTTGAAGTGTATTTTCTTTCTTGAGACCACAAACCCCGGATACCCCCATATCACTTATTGTAAAAGCCGGCTGGCCATAAGAAACTTCTGGAAGTATGTGAAATATCCATCATTGCACACACAAACATCCTGGACCAATCAAAAATATGAAGTAAAACTGAAATAATATATTTTTAAAAACCCAGAAAGTAAACTATCCCTTTAAAAGAGGCATAGAACTTGTCCAGTTTTAAAAACATACTGGAACTGGGCTTATAACCGAAAGGTTGCAGGTTCGATTCCCAGGTAGGACACTGCCGTTGTGTACTTCAGCCTGGTACTTAACCTGCATTGCTTCAGTATATATCCAGCTGTAGAAATTAATACTATGTAAAAAAAATAAAATGCAAAAGCTGTGTATGTCACTCTGGATAAGTGCGACTGCTAAATGCCTGTAATGTAATGTAATAAAAAAACTAGAAAGTAAACTATCCCTTTAAAAGAGGCATATAACTTGTACAATTTTACAAACTTACATACAAACATCCTGAACCAATCAATAATATAAACGAAAACTGAAATAATATATATAAAAAACAGCCAGAAAGTAAACTATCCCTTTAAAAGAGGCATATAACTTGTACAATTTTACAAACTTACATACAAACATCCTGACCCAATCAATAATATAAACGAAAACTGAAATAATATATATAAAAAACAGCCAGAAAGTAAACTATCCCTTTAAAAGAGGCATATAACTTGTACAATTTTACAAACTTACATACAAACATCCTGAACCAATCAATAATATAAACGAAAACTGAAATAATATATATAAAAAACAGCCAGAAAGTAAACTATCCCTTTAAAAGAGGCATAGAACCAGTTTTACAAACCTGTACTTTTCTTGACGATGGACTCACACTGCGGTAAGCTCCAGACGTGACTCTCGCAGAGTACTCGTGCTGTCAAATGACAGCGGGCGTGATACCAGCTCCGCAAAGCCGGGGAGCCAAAAAAGAAAATTCTTTGTGTGTGTGTGTGTTGTACCTCTTTGTCTGGCTTGGTGACATGTCCATGTGGAAAAAATCTGAAAATAATTTTTCTCTGTTTTTTGAAAAACAAAATCTGACCACTTTGAAAGCTGTCAGCCGGAATACAATTTGGACAAAGGCGCAATATTCCTGTGCAGATTCACATTCAATTAATTGAAACTTTATCAAGACAGGTCCCAATAGTTCTTGCTTGAATTTTCATTTATTAGAAGGATTTTTAGAGAAAAACTGTACTATAATTGTGACGATTATTCATTACGCATTGCATAAAGGGTTCGCATATCTGCAGTCTAAGATTACCCGCAAAGGCTTAACAGGCTACTGCTACAGAGAAACCCAAGCTCATATTGGACATCATGCAGAACTAAATGATCAAAGTAAGCCTCTCTTTGGCAAGAAAGGACTCTGCTAGATTCCATGTTATATAAATGGTTTTAATGTTTTTTTAAAAATGTTTTCTCTTTTCTTTAATGTATTGGAAGAGAGTTTTGGGGAGTGTTGCTTTCTTGGCCTGACAACTGGATTATCCCTTTACATTGCCTAGCTAGCTAATGCTGCCATCTGTAGAATCTGCTGGATGTACCGTCAGCTAATTAAACTGATATCAAAGCACTCTGAACAGCATGCTAGCTTGCATGCACTTCAAATTGATAATTGGCTAGTACCAGCTAGCTATGAGTAGCTAGTGCATAGAAACTAATGAACTATCATTCCTTCCCTTTGGAGAGTTCATTTTGAGAAAAGGGCCATGATAATCAGGAATGTGTTTCTCTTTATGATATCAAACCCTCTTCTGGCAGCATCTCATGTGGACAGAAGCAGTGATGATCAGAGTTTCCAGAAAGTTCCTGTGTGCCTGAATATTCCAGTCACTGCAAACAAGAAGTGCCAACAATCAGGTTTTCTATAATTCATCGAAATTTGGCAAAAACATAACTAAATGGAATGTTCCCATAGTCATTTCATCAAATGATACCAGGCTAACCTCCTGACAATCATCAGAAAAAGAAGTTAAAAGTTTTTACATAATACAAGTATCTTGGATGACAAAACATGCTGCAGTGAAAATATTTGAATGTTTTTTCGTAGTGTATAGGTTTCAGCACGGTCGAATATGGTTCTTGAAATTAAGACCAGAGATCCATGTCCCCTACAGGGGACAGAAATTAAGTGCAGCAACTCAGGAGATTATTCATAAAAGGCTGATCTAGGATCAGGATTCCACTTTCCATATCGTACCACTATCCATTATGAAATAAAATTCCAAACTGATCCCAGCACAGCGTTCCTAAGCTGAGACGCTCCATGACTGCGGGCCCCAGGGAGAGTAAACATACTGTATTTCCACATTTCCACATAGCCATTTGACAGCAAAAACCAGGGGGGCGTATTCATTGCATTAATCGGCCTACACGCCGCTCCGCCATGCTTTGTACTTCTGTTAGCTCTTCACATTTGTTTGTCGAGAAAGAGGCGTGGTCCATACCCACGGCATATGGCGCGCACATTGATTAATCTGTGCAAACAACGTGGGCTCTCACCACTATAGATCCTGTCAGGTTTCTGGAAAGCAATCTGTCCTACATGCTTGTATTAGGTTCCGCGCTGTGTTTATCATCTATAGCATTAACGGCAAAGCCGCTAATTAGCATGTTGTCTTGTGTTCCGTTACGTTCCCTGCATTTTTGACAGGGCTGTTTAGGATCCTTGTTTGAATATAAAATACGAAAAGAACAAAATATTATGAGAACGTTGACAATGATCATGCGTTTCACGTAGCGTTAAAATGGGCGATAAAACCTCATTTTAATTCATAATTCTTCTTTTTGTTGTTAGATTGAAGCTGGCCTTATTTCTGTTTTCAGAGCGACGCAACTAACACCTGCATCTAAATAATAGCACTTAATCCCGGATATGCAAACATTCTAAATTATAATATAGTCCATCTCTTCAGAAGCAAGACTGATTAATTGATCATACATTTGTAGCCTAAATTGAAATCTTAACAGCCTCACAGCACTTACACATTCTTATATTGGTTAAAAAGCAGCCGACTGGACTGGTAATTGGCTTAAAGGCTCTAATTAAAAAAATCATCCATTCTATACAAAAATTTGAATAATGATTTAGATAACTGTGATAATCATCAACATTCTTTCCCCTCTTTTTTTAAATTATTTTTGTCTTATGTGCAGCATATGTTCCCTGACAGTGTTTCAGTGTGACACAAGATGACCCGCTTCCTTTTCACGTGCCTTTCAGTCTGTCTTCTTTTATTACATGTTAATGCTGATTGTCAAAAAAATCTACAATGAATCGACAGGCCAGTCAATTAAATGGCGCAACCGTCCATTACAGTGCATTTTAAGCTTGTAGTAATTCCTTTAAACTATACAGTTGAGATTTTTTTTTAAGGGATAGGATTTTCTATGCCTTAATTAATATTAATAAGTTCCCCTCTATGTGTGCAAGTCAAGATAAAAAAAAAAAACTTTGGCGTAACCCTTTTTTTTTTTGCCAGAATAACTAGCCATGTTAGCGCACCATGCTGCTTTATGCTATCAAAATATAGGCCTACATAATGACATGGTGTCTGCTCTGGGCTTCAGGCAGGTGTGTTTGTAGATACAAAAGCCTTCCCTCAGCTTCTGTGGGAGGGTTGATTGAGGACAGTTTTAGAACACTGACATTCCAAAGACATTTGAAAAAAAAAACATTCCAAAAAACCGGTAAAACAGTATTGTCTGAAGTCGTGTCCACATAAACATAATTGGCTATGCCAGGCCATTGAAACACACATACTGCTGCGAAATTATATAATTTGCATGTAGAAATGTTTATATTTTCACCAAGAGGGGGGTCATTGTTGGGAATCTTACTTAACCCACAAAGATCAAAACTGAGGCCGTGCCTGGTTTAAATAGTGTACGAAAGGTTATGTGCAGTCAGTGCCTGTTCGCAGTTTGAAACACAAAGGGGACTTTTTTGGACGTGGAAATTAAAGGCGTACTGTGTGGATCAAAAGTGACCTTTTCCCTTAGTGCCTTTGGCTCCGTTTGATGGCATCTGTTCAGATAAGTCTTCCCTTTGTTGGGGTGAAAAGTCATGTGGTGTCTGACATGCCACGACTTCCACTTTATGTAACAGCCAGCAAACGCCTCATTAAAACATGTGGCAACGCTCTTTGGCAAGGAAATCTATTAGCCGGTCACTCTTAAAAAAATAATTGCATTATTTGTCATTTAATTAAACAAAGTTTAAGGTTTGTGTTATTGCATGTTCTAGTTCATGTCATTGTTAAATAAAGTCGCCAGGTGCACTCGTTAGTGACCCACAAGTAGTGGCACGCCCTCAGTCCTCATTCCAAAACACCACTCCAAAAACAGCTTTTTGAATGAACGTGACAGTAGGTACCTCCTCAAAACAATGTGCTAGTAGGTAGTTCCTAAAACAATATTTAAACTACTTCTAAATTAAAATATGCCTTATAATGCCTTGCATTTGTATAGCGCCTTTCTCACCAACCGATGACTCAAAGCACTTTACAATCACGAGGGGGAAACTCGCCTCTACCACCACCAATGTGTAGCACCCACCTGGGTGATGCAACGGCAGCCATTTTGTGCCAGAATTCTCACCGCACATCAGATAATCATCACAACAAGAAGTGACTAAGCAACATAGTATGAAGCAAACGTCATTGGCTGCATATGAAGCTTCCGTGTGTGTAAGAAGAAACTTTAATGTTTCAAAACATACAGTACACACATTAGTGCCATTTAGCAGACTCTCTGACCCTGAGCTACTTACACAACAAGCCCAGTTCCTTCCCAATTATGTTCCACTTCCTTACCCGTTATGCTACGCTGCGGTATCGTGTGTATACAGTATTTATCTGTTATCTGCACTGATTTCTGTTAAGCATTGTGGCTGTGTGGAAGGCAGGCAGGCAGGCAGGCAGGAAGAAGGGCCTCTTTTTTGAGCGGTAACAGGTGTTCTACACGTGCCCATTGGCAGCTCGCCACAGCACCCCGCCATCTTGGCGAGCTGCTCCCACTGAACTTTCCGCCGATCATCAGTTATAATTGATTGCCGTTTCGATATGCCGTTAAGTTTGACTACCTCTGCGACATTAGATGGGTGTTGGCAAGCAAGTATTTACGCATGTATTCACCCTCTGTTTGTATCAATGCGTAGGCTACATTTATTAATATGCTATAATACACAGCACACTATTCAGCTTTATTCACTCTGATGGAGCACATTTGACACTGATAGAGTAACTGTGATCCCTAAAGGACTCAGGAATGTTTCTGGAGTCGAATTAACACTAACTATTTTTTTACCGTTCAAGCATAACACTTACCATGATATATTTAAAATGCATCCCGGCAAAATGCAAATTGTGTGTTCTACGAGGGGGGATTGAGCCAAAATGGCCTTGTTTCCGAATCCGGCCTGCTCTCAGAACGAGGTCGTGGGACCGCCCTTTCTTTAACGCAGGGGTGGGGAATCTTATTCGAAAAAGGGCCGGTGTGGGTGCACGTTTTTCACTTAGCCCAGCGCTCAGACACCTGATTCAATAAAATAACTAATCATGGTCTTCAATCAAGACCTTGACAAGTAGAATCAGATGTCTTAAAAGGTGGGCTAAAACAAAAAACCTGCATGCACACCGGCCATTTTTGGATAAGATTAGCCACCCCTGCTGTAATGCAAGGTAATGGCCAGGTACCCGGCCTCTCTCCACACGAGAGCCCCTGGCAAGGGTCCGTACGGTCCGCCGCGGTGACATCGTCATCGACATCCAACCTGCTGTGCCTCTGTTCTTCATTACTCTCATTTGAAGATGGAGAGCCGAGTTTTACGGGCACTCCATCCTCGCCGGGCGGTACGCGAGATACGCGGGCGGCCAGACCAGTCCAGGCAGGCGTGTCTCTCTCTCTCTCTCTCTCTGACGCAAATCTAGGTCACGGCGAGCTGAGGAGAATGGTGGTGGTGGAGAGGGGTGGGGAGGGGGGTAGGGTGGGGGGTCTCACGTCTCTGGGAGGCAAATGAACTGATGAAATTATCGAAATTTGGTCTCAGTGAAGGAGGAGGCAGAGGGGGGGGGGGGGGGGGGAGGGGTCACGGTCAGGTCAGGTGCTGGCTCTAATCGAGAGCCCGGCAAGGCGCAGGTAATAAAACACTGCGACGGTGTGAAAATATATTATTCACGTGTACGCTCCTATATATACTTTGGTTTAAGATGCTTATTTGAATACAAATATGAAAGGAAATTGTTTTTTTTTTATGTTAAGGGTAAAACAAGACCCCTGGAAAATATGGCAAAAACCAAAATCTAAGCTTTTTTGATCAAAGATCAGTCAGATTAAACCAAAAGAACGTCTGAAGTCGTACATTTTATACGTGTCGGACTAGTACTGAACATTTTATTGTGTAAAACTTTTGAAGTGCGCAGGATGTTACACACCCATGAAATCTGTTAAGGAATGAATTCCTTCCTTTGTTCCGACCCTTTTCGAATATATCCCTTAGGAAGGGACATGCTGACTATGTGTTGGACTCTTCCCAAATATATTCAGCAGCTTACATTTGGATCTAGAGTTTTATATCAAAACAGTCAATCGCAATGCGTGCGTGACTGCTTGGATCAAGAACTCATTGAGGTTTAGTCCAAAACAGTCAATCACAATGCAAGTGGCTGCTTGGATCGATAACTTATTGAGTTCTAGACCCAAACAGCCAATTATAATGCAAGTGCCTGCTTGGATCTAGAACTAATTGAGTTTTAGACCCAAGCAGCCAATCACAACACGGGTGTATGCAAGACCGCCTTTTGTCCTCTCCCAACACTGCAGAATGTTCTATGGTCGCCTCATATGCAGATGTCACTGTGGACTCAGTATCTGTCTATCACTGAGACAGCGGGGGTAGCTAGGGTTAAGATGACCTGTTTTAAATATAGACAGCGCCATGACAACACGCCGTATTCAACTTACTCAAATGAAACACATTTGCATCAGAGATATTAAATCTCGCGCAGACCAAGGTGGAAAGGCAGAGAATAAAAAAAACAACGTTGTTCCGTCACACTCTTGAGGTTTGAAGGGCACAATAAACCGAGACATGTAGAATCGGGACAGGTACTGAGGAACATCTGGCTTTATTTGTTTGAGACAGGAGACGAGGAATGGCTTCCATTCCAGAGCGAGCGTCGCGCTAGAAAGAGCGTTTTAGCAAGACGCGCACTTGGTGTGCTTCGCTTAAACAAAATGAAATAAATCTAATTAAGGTTTTCCCAGTTTTATAATTATGTACATATACCCTCGCATCTGTGGTGATGTTTTTGTGTCATGCCTCCAGCCTATGTCAAAGACATGTTCTCATGTAAACAAGACAATAGAGGTTTCTGAATCTGGATATTTTTATCCAGTGCTAAGGGAATTAGTTATTTTCACTGAAAATAGCCATATTTGTGCATTATCTTTATTGTGTGTAGATTGCGTGAGACGCAGTGCTGCAGTGTAGTTTAGCGGTTAGAGTACTGGGCTTCATACTCAAAGGTTGTTGGCTTGATTCCCAGCCGGGGTGCTGTAATCTTACCCTTGAGCATGGTATTAACCTGAATTGCTTCAGCAAAATATACAGCCATATAGATTAATTGTATGTAACTGACATTTTAATACCAGGGATGTACACGGTCCGCCAGGGAATCTGGTTACCTTATCCCAGTGGTCCTCAACCCCATTCCTGGAGATCTACCGTCCTGTCGGTTTTCACTCCAACCCTCCAATTTGGCACACCTGATTCTACTAATTAGCAGCTCGACGAGATCTCTAGCTGTTGAGTGAGGTGTGCTTTGTTAGGGCTGGAGTGAAAAGCTACAGGATGGTGGATCTCCAGGAACAGGGTTTTGGGGACCGCCGCCTTACCCAGTGGGCACTACAGCAGGCACTTCTGCTGCTATCTGATGCACCTAGAGGTGGTGCTGTCAAAAAAGCACAAAAACATACTTTATTTATTTTTTTACTGGTCTGGTAGGACTCCCCAATAAACGTCTCCTTCTCTAGTTGACTAACAATAACAGTGCCTCCGACAAATCAGGTAATGGAGACATAATAATCCAGATAGCGGGAGTTACTAGCGTTAGCGGCACTTGGAGCGTACACATTCTGGCCCGTGCAAAACAGAGAGGGAGACCCCACCGCCTGTAGCTGAGAAACCGAACGCAAGGCCCAGTCACTCCCATCTGGGGTATTAGTCACCTCTCGCTCGCGCCCCTGGAGATCGGCATCGGCGATTGGCCAACGGTGACGGCGAGCTGGGCCGTCCGGCCGACGCCATTCCACTGTCCCTTCGACGACCGGCAACAACCGTACAGCGTCTGTCTCGATAACCTAAGAACTTGCTCGGGGTGGGGGAAAAAAAGAAAAAAAAGAAGTAATATTGTCTTTCCGGTTTCCAATTAGAAGGTTTTTAATTACCACAGAGAAAGAGAAAAGAGTTGAGGAGAGATTAGCGCTATTTCTAGCGCGGTATAAAATGCTCTTTGATGACTAACCCCGTTAGTTACTTCGCGACGTGGGGACAGGAACGCAACAGCTAACCGTATGTGTCAACGCGGGGAAGTCAAAGTGACAGGGAGGTGTTGATTGCACCTAAGCTGCTACATTAGGCCAATTCGGGTTCATTTGACGACGTTCAAGAGAGACAGTCGTCTCCTTGACTAATGCTGTGACTTCTCGTTCCTGTGTTTTTTTTTTTGTTTTTTTTTGTCTTTCCGATGTCGGGTTAAAAATGTAACTCTGAGAAGAGAGCCGTATTAATAAAAGGCAGGTACATCTCCGAGCTTGATTGTGTTTCCTGTGCGGAAATGATCCCGATTGTGATTTCATACCTTACGGCCCTTCCTGCAACCTAGAGACTGCTGGGAAATTAACTTGAGGTGGGCGGATCACTGCCTCTTCTCATTCCCCGAGCCGTAACACACAAGTCTGAATTATTCACAACACTTAAACATGCCTGATAATATGACATGGTTTATTATTTTCAATTCTGCTTTGATTTGTCTACTTCCTTATTTTGCCTCCCCAAAATAATGTAGTCCAGAAAGGTGCCAACCAATCAGCCTGTAGCGCCGCAATACTATGAAATATGATCTGTTTTTTTGCTCAGGTTTTGTTTATAGTCAAAGAGGGCTTTAAAATGTTCTTCTGATTTAATGGTCACATCTCTTAGTGTCGTGCTGTTTTTATCTAATCAAACACATTGGCCTGTCCTAAGTTTTCGCTTTGAAGTAAACACAACTTTCTTCACAAACTCAGATTGGTAAATTCGCTCAGATCGCTGTAAATGCAGATTTGAATTTAATTGTAAGTTAAGGACAAATGTTGATTGAATCCAAGCCAATGTGTTTAACCGTCCTATTGTGTTGAGGTTGTATGATGCCTTTTATGTTTGGGGTCAAATTATTGCAATAGAAAATTTTTTACACTTTGTGTGTTGCCTTTTTAATGTATCCCAATTGACTCGCCATTTATCCTTAAATGTTAAAAATCTGTGATTAACTTTTAATTTTAGAGGTAAGTGAATGTTTGTGTATGGGAAAGTAAAAATCTGAGGTAAAAAATGTAAAAGTTGTATATGTTTTATGTTTCATACAGCTACAGAGCCCGGGGTGAAAATGACCCCACACAACACAACTGTATACAAAGTTGGTACAGGACTTTTGAAAACAGCATTATGTTTATTGCACGTTTACTATTTAATCCCAACAAATTAGGAAAAGTCACACAAGATGGAAAAAAAACAAGGTTAACTGGTTTTTAAGTGACGCTGAACACTGAGGGGTCAAATTGACCCTGAACATATTAGGAGGGTTAAAGCCTACAGTGTACACATTATTACAGCATTATAGCTTGATTATTTATATTGTAAACGTTGCAATTATTGAGTTATTCCCAGCTTTACTCGTGCACATTATGGTGAGGTTAAACTACAAATTTTTTTGTTTGGGTTATTATAACTTTTATGTTCGTCACCTTATGACGTTCCGTCATAAACGGCAGGGTGTTGCGTAAAGGACATACAGAAAGCGAAATGTACAATTGGGTCTCCATTTCCCCCACCCCCCACTGCCGTGCCCCCTCTGTGGCTAGAGCCCAGACTCCCCAGCCCCCATCCCCGGTGTTCACTGTGTTATCACAAACGGACCCGCTTCAATTACCCCCCCCCCCCCCCCCCCCCCCCCCTAGCTGGGCGGAGGCATTCCCTGTACCGCCATCCTCTCAGCTCCCTGCTGCCACCAGCATTACGCTGGCATAACCGCCATTTACGCCAGCGCCCGCCACCCCCCCTCAGTGCCACCTCCCCAGCCCCCCTCCCCTCGCACCCCTGCTCCGTTCCCTCGCTCGTCATCAATCTTCCCGCAATGACAGCCGACAGATGTTAGCCTTTGCAAAGATCAAATCTGTGGCTCGGGGGGCTGCTAGTCGCCAGGATACCAGGGGTGGCAGGGGCTGGAGCACGAGCAGAAAGATCTGCTGGAATACTGCACCTGTACCTCCGCACTGCCATGCACCCTGTACAAATGTACACACACACACAAACACACACACACACACACACACACACACACATGTACACACACACACACTGCACCTGTACCTCTGCATTACCATGCACCCTGTACAAATGTACACACACACACACACATACACACACACTGCACCTGTACCTCCGCATAACCATGCACCCTGTACAAATGTACACACACACGCACACACATGCACACACACAAATGCACAATGCAGGGGATTCTGGCAAAAAAAGCACTACCTGAGACACACAAGCGCGTTGATCATACTGCATAAACTACACTGATCATACTGCATAAACCTCACTGATCATACTGCATAAACCTCACTGATCATACTGCATAAACTACACTGATCATACTGCATAAACTACACTGATCATACTGCATAAACTACACTGATCATACTGCATAAACCTCACTGATCATACTGCATAAACTACACTGATCATACTGCATAAACCTCACTGATCATACTGCATAAACCTCACTGATCATACTGCATAAACTACACTGATCATACTGCATAAACCGCACTGATCATACTGCATAAACTACACTGATCATACTGCATAAACTACACTGATCATACTGCATAAACTACACTGATCATACTGCATAAACCTCACTGATCATACTGCATAAACTACACTGATCATACTGCATAAACTACACTGATCATACTGCATAAACCGCACTGATCATACTGCATAAACTACACTGATCATACTGCATAAACTACACTGATCATACTGCATAAACTACACTGATCATACTGCATAAACTACACTGATCATACTGCATAAACCGCACTGATCATACTGCATAAACTACACTGATCATACTGCATAAACCGCACTGATCATACTGCATAAACTACACTGATCATACTGCATAAACTACACTGATCATACTGCATAAACCTCACTGATCATACTGCATAAACTACACTGATCATACTGCATAAACTACACTGATCATACTGCATAAACTACACTGATCATACTGCATAAACTACACTGATCATACTGCATAAACTACACTGATCATACTGCATAAACTACACTGATCATACTGCATAAACCTCACTGATCATACTGCATAAACTACACTGATCATACTGCATAAACTACACTGATCATACTGCATAAACTACACTGATCATACTGCATAAACCTCACTGATCATACTGCATAAACTACACTGATCATACTGCATAAACCTCACTGATCATACTGCATAAACCTCACTGATCATACTGCATAAACTACACTGATCATACTGCATAAACTACACTGATCATACTGCATAAACCTCGCTGATCATACTGCATAAACTACACTGATCATACTGCATAAACCTCACTGATCATACTGCATAAACTACACTGATCATACTGCATAAACTACACTGATCATACTGCATAAACCTCACTGATCATACTACATAAACCTCGCTGATCATACTGCATAAACCTCACTGATCATACTGCATAAACCTCACTGATCATACTGCATAAACTACACTGATCATACTGCATAAACCTCACTGATCATACTGCATAAACTACACTGATCATACTGCATAAACCTCACTGATCATACTGCATAAACTACACTGATCATACTGCATAAACCTCACTGATCATACTGCATAAACTACACTGATCATACTGCATAAACTACACTGATCATACTCCATTAAGGTGTTTTTCATTCCCCCGTGAGTATCAGACACAGTTGAGAGGCGCATTTTTGTTGACACTGGAATGGTTGATTTGAACGGTGCCTGAAATTGTTTTAAATCACACAAACTGTATTGATTGACTGAATTAAACTTGTTTGTTATCTCTTCCTCTCGCTTATATCAGGAGACAGCTTTCATTACAATGCGCTGGCTTAATAATGGCATGATTGATTTCCTATTTCCATAATTTTGCCCCTGTCACTCTTACTGACAGAATTTTGACTGTGTTTGTGAGAAATATGGCTTTTAATTTGTTTGCTTTTCCACCTCTTATCCAATAGATGTTGTTGTTTTATTTATCGATTGTTGTCGGTGAGATTGTGCAAACATGGCAGCTACTGTACTGATTTTCGAATGACTTAATTTTCATAACAGCAGAAAGAAGGATTGCTACACTGCACATCAACGCATAAAATACATGTTCTCCTTCCATCCATCAATCCATCCATTTTCTAAACTGCTTCCTCCTGATCACGAGTGCCTGGAGAGCTGGAGCCTATCCCAGCATGCATTGGGTGATAGGCAGGAATACACCCTGGACAGGTTATCAATCCATTGCAGGGCCGACACATCATTCGCTCGTTCATACCCCAAGGGCAATTTAGAGTCTCCAATTAGCCTAACCTGCATGTCTTTGGACTGTGGGAGGAAACTGGAGTACCTGGGGGAAACCCACGCGGACATGGGGAGAACATGTAAACTCCACACAGAAAGGCCTTCCACCAGGATTCAAACTCGGTACCTTCTTGCTGTGAGGTGACAGTGCTAACCACCGCACTGCCATGCCAGCTGAAATCCATGGTCTTGTTTTTTTTTTTATTTTTTTAAATCAGTTTTTTTCAACTTGTACAATTAAGGTAAATTACTTACCGTTACTTTAAGTGGCATGTGATGATACTAGCTCAAGGTCTCAATGTGACAATTTCTCCATGTCCAGAGAGAGCATCAGATGATAAGCAGAGACATGATCTTTGGCATGTGTCTTCTTACCTTTGCAAAAAAAAGTTTGTTTATAATTGCCACCGTTATTGTTTTGTGTATGGTGTGTTGCCGGCACTGTCCAACACGCAACGCACATACACAGATATGTGCACACACACACAGAACACATACACACGGACACACACACGCAAATGCATGCACACATGCAGACATGGCGCGTTTTAAAACGCGTTTTTTTTTTTACAGAGAAAAACTTTACCCTGTATGAAATACACATACACAGTTTTTTCCCCCCTGCAATCAGTTGAAATGGAATTTTTTTTCATGAATACTAAAAAAAAATAAATAAAAAAAATCTGGAAGGGCCCTAAATGAGGACATCCTGCCCTGTCTGGCCTTCAGGGGGACCTCAAAACAAGCGCAGAGGTAGCTAGAGACCCCCCCTCACAGCCATGAGTGCTGAATGTGTCTTTGTTTGTGATGGGGGTGGGCATTACGGGGACGGAGGGGTGGGCGGCAGACCCTGCGCTAATGTAGGCCGCTCTCTGGCAGGTCGAGGGTTAACCGAAAGGCCGCGGGGGCGATGTGCTAACAGCTTTCCCCCTCGCCACTTCCCAGCAGATGTCACTGCTAGGCAACGATGCTGCCTCTGATCCCATCACAGACGAAAGGAGCAGAGAATAAGAAGAATTTGAAGGAGCACAAAGGTAGGTGTTTTTTTGGGAAAAGGAGAACAACAAATAAATTAATACAGTATTAAGCCGTGAAAAAAAGAAGAAAATACTGCCATCGCTGGAATTCGGCTTAAAATCCCCTCACTTATTATCCCACCCTACAATAATAACTTAATAATACGTGTACATTCAAAAATGAATTTGTTTAGAAAAACTTGAAAAAAGTGCTTAACACTAGGCGTCCAAAGACATGCAGGTTAGGCTAATGAGAGGGGCGTTGCTGTAAAAGAGCATGTGTGCTCAGTCAACCTACCCTGTATATATATAAAGATTAAATAAAAATAATGTAATAAAGTTCAGTTAAGATCCATGTATTTATCTGCATGGTCCATTGAATATCAGCGAGGCGTAGCCATTGGTCACAGTATCATTGCTAATTTATCATTACAATTAACACTGTCAACTGACACTTGATATGTATCATATCGATATCTATTGCAGGGTACAGGCAGCTGAATGTTTTATGCTGTTTTATAATATTCTTTGAATATTTCTCCTTCTAGTAGTCAGTTTCATGCTTGATATTGTGACTTGGTTGTCTGTTTATAGGCTAAGTGTGTGTGGAAGAAAGTGTTCATAATCTAATATGTTCAAGTCTAATATGTTGAGACCCCTCAGCTATAAACAAATAGTGCCTTCCCCGAGTCAGGTTCACTCTGTAACCCAAACATTTATTGGATTTAAAATGAGGCGTAACTTGAGAAGTAAATTTAGATATGCTCAAATTAGATATGCTAAGATGACATATGCTTAGATATGTTTAGTTCATACTATAGTTATGCATACACTAATAAATGGCAGACCTGTTTAAAATAAATATTTGAAGTACGTGAATCCACTAGACGCCAGTAAAATCCCAGATGGTTACTGACCATTTTAAAAGATACATCAATTTTCACAAACATTAACAAATTTCTTCTTCCGTCTGATTGAACGCTTTGGTAACTGACACGTTTCTCTGCAAGGATGTGCACCAGTACTTCATTCTTCTGGCATCTAAAGGGTTAAAATATTTGAAACGTGTGTATGACCGGGGTCTCATGAATAGGAGATTAACTGTCAGTAACTGTAAGTATTTGAATATGGATAGTGTAGGAGTGCTGGTGACGTCAGTAGCAGTGATATTGTATCAGAATGTGTTAGTGAAGGAACCAATTTCTGATACAATAGGGCAGTGATCTTCATTCCTGGTCCTGGGGGGCTGCTGGATCCGCTGGTGTTCGTTGTTACCGGCACTTAGTTGATCGATTAAAGCAGTCGATTACACAGTTAACCCACCACACCTGGTTTCTTGGGTCTTAATTGGTGGCTGCTGATATTAAGGCCAAAAACAAAAACCAGCAGACCCTGCGGCCCTCCAGGACCAGGAACAAAGACCACCGCAGTCGGGCAGTGATCTATGAACGGCGGCCCGTTTCAGGAAAACGTAGTGATATAACTGTCACTTTTAATTCACCATTAATAACCAACCAGTGTAGTTTATGCAGTATGATCAACGCGCTTGTGTGTCTCAGGTAGTGCTTTTTTTTGCCAGAATCCCCTAGTTGCAAGAGGGAGACTGAGTGGTCTGAGTAGCGAACGCGCTTGAGGATATAATTTTAGATGTAGCATAGTGAAGCCATGAAAACAAAAAACAAAAAAAAGTTCAGCGTTGGGTGAGCCGAAACGCTGCTTAATGAGGTTCCTTTTCAGTCTGCGGTGGAAGGCAGACAGTGGCCTGGATTCAATCAACATTTGCTTTTGCCCAACATTTGAAGGGACAAGTACGAAGACCAGCAGATGCTGAGTGGAACGATCTGGCAGTATCGCCACGGTACGTGTAAGCATGCGAAACCGTTTGGATTGGAAAAGTTGTTTTCCCGAATAGGTCTCGCGCACTTGGTGCAACGTATTCTGGACATTTCTCAATACTTCAGATAAATACGAACCACATGCTGACAGTCTATTGACATCTATATTTTTAAGCTTCCAAAGTAAAACCTGTTTGTCCACTTGGCGTGGGATTTTGGTATGGTTACTGAAAAAAAAAATGGGCACAACAAACGTCTTTTTGCTCCTCTAAGGTTTTGTAATATTTCCAGATGGAGTTGATTTTCTTTCATTTTAAAAGTATGAGTTTATCACTAATAGCTGCCAGATTCATAAATAGTTTTCACACAGAATATTACTTCTGTCAAATGGTTTGGTGGTGAAATGTCCTGAGAAGTCATGCTGTAATTATATTGTACTTTTGGAAACACTGGTAGTCACATGCTGTCACATAAGAGTCCTTGTTTTTTCTTTCTTTTTCTAATTAAGGCAGAAAACTTGATTTGATTTTAAACTTAATTGAGGTTTACATGAGTGCAAAGGGAAGTTTCTGATATTTCATACCGTCCTGTAATGTCATTTTCAGAATTGAAAAATTAAGCTGCGATAAAATGAAATAGCTGTAGTCTCTTATTTTAATCTCAGTGGGGTCTCAAGAGCAAGGGAATTAGAAGACATTGCAAAATGTCCATTTAGTAGCCATTGGTCTTGGAGGAAAAACCACAGAAATAATGGAGATCTCAGTGACATTTTTCATCCTGTCCTGTGAGAGTTTCACCTTATCAAGAGCTAGGCATTCTAAACATTCTGAACGATGTCATTTTTGTTGGCTCATCGAGAAACGGGAGGAGGGGCACCCTTGTTATCAAAATGATGGCTGATGGCGTGGCCTCGCCAGAAGAATGTAACGAAATAAAAGGACAGAAAATTAGATTTATTGAACAGAAGTGGTTTTCTTTCCCCTCTTTTGAGGTACCTGTGGAACTTCCACATAGCACAACTCTGTTCAGCAGCAAAATGTTGGCCGGCCCGGCATTGCATTGCTTAATTTATTATCATTTTACCCCCCCCCCCCCCCACTGCTATTGCCACAAGCTGCTTTCAAACGAATGGCCTGCCTGGACGAATATCCCTGTGACACCAATATCAGCGTGCATCAAGGTTGCTGTTGTATAACAACTGCACATATAGTAAATGCCACATATAGGTGCTACCCAAGATGCTTAACTACATCGAACAATAGTGTTTCATGCTATTGGTTGCGTGTTGCGGGCAGTCTGAGTGTATGCTGTGGCCACTTAAGAGAATCCCATATCGTTTGAACAGTTTGACATTATGTCTTGTCCGAAGGCATCTTCCTTTGAACATTTTGGCCTTTGATGCTAACGTGCTTCGGGCAACATGCGTCAGTCACTTCAGGTGACTGTACTCCCTCCGTAGAATTGACTGTCAGCTCAAACAAACGTCAAATTTTATACAAAACCCTGTCATTTCTTGTCCGTCAGTTGGGCCTCCGTTTTGCAACCAAACAGCATCATACATTCATCTCCATATTTATGTTGAGTTGTTGTAGAAGATGCAGAGCACAATTGGCCCAACAGAAGCTATAATTAGCCTCCTAGCAGCTACGATTAGCTTCCCAGTAGCTACAATTAGCCTCACAGCTTCAATTAGCCTTGTAGCAGCCACAAATGACCTAGCTCTCTACAATATAGCATATGTAACATATAAACAATTCAAGTAATGATAAATGTGTTTTCCTTAACCTTAACTCTAACTCACATTTAAAATTTATTTATTTATTTATGTATTTATTTAAAATGTCACATGTAGATAGCTAGCTGAATCTAGGCTTAAACTAGCTTGCCAAGCTACTTAATTGTACACTTTTTAATAATCATAGAGTTAGCTAGGCAGTGAGTATAGAAATCCAAAGTGTATTAGTAAATATTTATATATAGCAAACTGAATTTGCATTTAACAGACAAAAAACCGAACAGGAGAGCCGGATAACCTTTTCAGTTGAGGCGATGCTGAAAATAAATGCCAGTGTTTGGTTTGAGACTTGAGGTCCATTTTGGTTGATAGCCATTTTGACAAAGTGAAAAAGGAAATTAATTGATAGCATTTTTTGATATGTCCATTTTGATCCATAGGCCAGTTGTTTCGGATAAGGGAACAGGGAAAAAGAAATGAAGGTATTTTTCTACATGCCCATTCAGATTGATAGTTGTCCCAGCCGAGGGAATAAGGAAAAGGATTGATGTTATTTCTCTGTTTCTCTGTTTTGGCTGATAGCCGTTTTGAGCGACGACAATAAGGAAAATAAATGAAAGTGCTTCCTATATGTCCCCTTTGTTTGATAGAAATTTTGGCTGTGAAAATAAGGAGAAGAAATGACAATGTTTGGTTTGAGAACTCAGATCCTTTTGGGTTGAGAGTAATCTCTACTGGGGGAATATTGGACCTTCAAACTTGCAGGATCTGATTGAACCTCGTTTTCCCAAAACGCCCAGCATGCAGGAACGGATATAGGACCGGCTGAGTTCTTGGTGATTGCACACAGCCATTTAAAGAGAGTTGGGAAAGAGTTTTTTAGCTCTTCTGCACCTTGTATTTTTTTAATTCAATTCCAAGCTGTATCAGGTGTACAGGTACAGCTGGCCCGTTTATATCTGATGTTAAGGCTTACCTGTACTCACGTGTATATTCCACTTAGTTTGGACTAGCTGATAAAAGAGAAATAGTACATTATTATCATAAACATTAATATGCTTTCACAAAGAAGCTAGAAAAATAGTTTGTAGTATTATACTGTATTGCATATGCGAGATTGTATTGCATTGTACATGGTCGCTATGGCGATCACCTGACACCTGAAATGGCTGTGGCCTGATTCCGGAAAACATCTGGGTGTCCTTGGCACAGCGCTGCAGCGCTGGACAGACGAGTTATGTCCTAATATGGACACCGTACCGGTGGCTCACAGACATCTGTTTAAATTCTCCTGCCTTGCGATGCGTCGTTGGGCTGTGCCATCAAACTCTGTGGACAGAGAACGAGTCGCATGGACGCATGTACACAGACACACTACAGATACATACATATTGCGCTGTACGTCTTACGGTCATTTTGGCATTTCCTTGGCTTCCATTATCAGAGCGATCCTGAGATGCGCCGAGTACTGAGAGAACGAGAGACTTCTTGCAAGGGAAGAATCAAAAGGGGGAAGCGGAAGGGGGAAGGGGGGAAGTTTACATATGGGGGGGTTTTGATGGTACGCTTCCATTAAACTGTAAAATTAGATGGCTACAGGAGTATTCACACACACGCACGCACGCACGCACGCACGCACGCACGCACGCACGCACGCACGCACGTACGCACACACACACACACACACACACACACACACACACACGAGAGGGACAGCCCATTTTAAGAAGGAGCACCTCTGCCTGCTACTCTTCCTCCTTTGTTTACTCTTTTCTTTTTGTTTCTATTCATCCGTAATCCTCGTGCTTTGGGCGGAGAAGGGGGGGGTGTCAGGGGGCTTTTGTCCCCTCATCCCCCCGCCCTGCCCCCCCGTCTCTCCCCTCACCAACGAGGGGCCTGTCATACGACCTCGTCAGTCTGGGCCGGCCATTCAGTGCGTGACACTCCGCCAGTGCGTTAATTGCCCCTCCGCCAATACAGCCATCAGACACCGCCACCGCCCACCCCCCCTCCTCCCCTCCCGTCTCCCCCGGCCGTCGACGTGACCCCGAGCCAGCGAGGGCGGTCAGGGGCAGAGGGAATGGAGTCTGGGGGGGGGGGGGGGGGGGGGCTGTGGGAGCGACGGGGGGCGCGGGGGAGGGAGGGTTGAGAGGGGGGCCAAGTTCAAGGGCACGCTCCCAGACAGACACATAAAAATGGCGAACGGTATACGCGGGCAATTATGAATGGGGACTCCACCTGCATTATACAGCCCCCGTTGGTCCTGCTTTGTTTATGGAGTTAAAGAATCCACATTAAAAATGTGAACATTGGAGGGAGGGGTAGGCACACAGATTCCCAGAGGAAGGTATTATCTCTGGGTACGGGGGACATTTTACATGTACAAAGGGTAGGGGGGTATGACCGCGACCTCAAACAGGAGCAAAATAAAATAAAAAAAAGATGAATAATTGTGTTTGTGGTACCAGGGATATGGAAATGTCCATGTGAAGAGAGGAAGGGAGCTCTAACAATGTGTCGCAGGAATTTCAGAATCGCGATTTGATATGTTGATTGCAAAGAAGGTCAGGAACAACTTTTATGTCCCCCCCGGATGAGAATAAAAAAGGCAGTTTAAGTGTCCTTGAGATTCAGCGTGTAGCTTTTAAGGTCTGGAGGTGGCGATTTATACGTAGAGATCCGTGCGCGGTCTACAATTTTACATTGAACACGTTTTGAATACGTTGAAACTATTTACCGTTTAGTCATTTAAGCATATGCTTTGGGCCGAAGCTGTGTATACTTGCCGAAGTGCATTTCACACGGCAACAAAGATAATTTTTGTAAAAGTGAATAAATCGATAAAAGCAGCTTTGTGTTTTGGTTCCTAACACAGCGATTCGCCATCAGGGAGCAGGGCTTCCACAGACTCTTAATCGCATCTCTCTCAGGCGCTGTGTATATTGTACTTATTGATCTGAAGGCCGTCTCCGCAGCACAATATGGTCGCGCAAAGCAGACTACTTGGGTTTTTGCAAGAGAAGAGGACTCAAGAACATGGAGAGGCAAAGATTAAAGGCAGTCGGCTGATACTCCCTTGAACTCCCTGCATGAGAAGCTCTCCACTGGCAATATCAAATAAATAATGAGGAAAACCTTCTGTTCAGTCGCAAAGACAGGACATCCCTCTACACGTAGGCACACATTTGCATAAGTACAAAAAGCACTCACGGGCACGCATGCACGCATCGCGCACACGCACACACGCAAAGACACACACGCGCGCGTGCGTCCTAGCATTTAAAACGTGTTTTCATGTCCCCCTTTGCATAAATTTCAGAGGGCATCAGCAACATTTATAGAAAAAATCCTGTTCTTGATCCTGAAGGACAGGTCCTAACAGAAATATGAAATTCTCAGAGATTGATTGAAAGCCACAGAGCTCACAAGGGTACACTGCTCTCGCATTCAGACAAAGGTCAACGTACAGAAAAAAAAACAGTGACATATAAACCAAAAATAGGAAGGTCTTCCGTAGATCGGGCTTTGATATTTCCCATTAAGAGACGGACGATAAGTGGCCGGCGTGTCAGGGTTTAAACTGGCCTCCCGCTCCATCCCCCCCCCCCCCGCCGCCACGGCGATAGTTGCCATGCCAGCGGGGCGCTATTTGCATTTGTTTTCTATTTAAATAAATTCTGGCGGTTCATAACCGACGTAATGCGCGTCTCAGGGCCCGGGCCCGGCTCATTGCTAATTTATAGGCAGCCTTGTGTGCCTGAAGCTGATGACACCATCTGAAGCAGGGGGCGTCTAGACGACATTGAACCCCACTGTCCGTGGGGTAATTGTTTTATGCAAATGCGTAAATCCGAGGGGTTGACATGTTCATCCGGCGTTCGTGTAATTTGATTGAGGCGTGCTATGACTTCTGCCAATGGACCGTCTCCTCTTTATACCCCTTGTTATTATCGTTATTATAATTCAGTGCGGAGGATCCCGCCGTGGGTTTAGGATTGGGGGCGGGGGCTCAGCGCTGGGACCGAGAGGTCGCGCCCTCTTTGACCCTCTGTTTATTGCCTCTGTGATGCAGAATATCAATACGACGGCGTTCCTGGCTTCTAAAAATAATCGCCCCGTGCTGCGGGGCGGGCGCTATGCGGGCGCGTCTTCCTGGTTAGCCGTTAGCGTGCGGCGCCTAAACTCGCGGCGCCATTCTCATCGGCTCTGGCAGCGCCGATAAGAGACGGTCAGGATCCCGCGGAGCGGCCTGCAGTCTCTCGATGGCTGACCTCGTCTCATACCGTGCCTGGATCTAATGATATAAGATGAATACGTTAAGAGGTGTCAAATAAAGACATTTGTGAATCTTTCCACAAAGTATATCCGCCTTTATTTTTTAATCAGTTGTCGGTCTTGTAGGCTAACATCCAAAGAAAATTATATATATATATATATATATATATATAATTTTTGTATTGGCTTTGAGTGAACCCAGTTTTATTCTGCAATGGGGACTCTTTCTCAGCTGTATCAAATAGTTAATTTTAAACGCAACCAGTGAGGTTGATGCGGTTTATTGATTTTTCACAACACAACTCACCGCATTATTGTATTGGTTAGTAGTTATGGATCTGCTGGGGGTGTCGTCAGATTTTAGCAGCAGCTGGAGAGCGTTAAAATCTACAGATGTTTTTGACCCTGGTCTGGGCATTCTTAATGACCCTGTCCGAGGTCTTGGAAGGACAGCACATGTGGCCTCACACACCAGGCCTTGTGAAACACACACACTCTTATGCAGCGATAAGGTACATCAATGCACCACGCTGGAGGCTGCTGGACGCGTTGGGGCTGCAGCGTAACCTTTAGGGCTTGTAACCTAAAGGTTGCAGGTTCAATTCCCAGGTAGGACATTGTTGTTGAGCAACGTACTTAACCTGAATTGCTCCAGTATATGTATATCCAGCTGGTTAAAAAAAAAAAAGTTGAAAGTTGTGTCTGTTTAAGTCACTCTGGATAAGAGAATCTGCTAAATGCCTGTAATGTAATGTAACATGGCTGTTCATTGCAGAGAGAGAGAGAGCGAGGACGCTGCAATGTTATGTAAGGAGAGCTAAAAGTGCTAAGTGGCTCAAAAGCTCATGTCTGTTCTTCCCTTTTGACATTGCATTTCAGATGTATGTCACTGTTCTCTCTTTAACCGCCATTTGATTTCCAAATGAGAGTCCCAAACGAACGTGCTGAAGTCTCATTTGCATAAATTAATTCTCAGTGCGCACAAAGGTAAGGTCAGGGGATTGGCAGGGCACTTTTGCCTTGTAATTAGTGACAATTTATTTCTTTTTTCTTTTTAGTGTTGGGGATTTCAAAAAAATATATAAAATTTAAACTGCACTGAAAATGTTTTTTAATTCATCAACAAAACTGATGCAAAGGTATGTAACATTACCAGGACATCAAGAGGTGGGACTCTAAGACTGGCCATGCTCATAGGTCTGTAATCTCACCAATCACGGGCTCACAGGACAGTGTAAAAATCTTTTTTTTAAATGTATTTTTCTACATGCACATTTTGAACGATAATGACCCTTTTAACAATGAAAATCAAAGTGTGCAATGCATTGTGGGGGGTAAACACTTACAGATCTTTAGAGGGGTTGCTGTAAAAATGAAAAAAATGAAACAAAATGGATTATAAAACCAGACTAATCTCATGATCTGATACTTCAGCTCTCGCAAAACAAGACAACCCCCCCCCCACCCCCCACCCCTCGTTCTCTCTTTCTTAGGGCCCAGAGGGAGAGGGTGGTGTGTGTGGTGGTGGGGGGGGGGGGGGGTGTGGATCACACTGTGTCCACATGACAAGGCCCCAGAATTAGCATTGGATATGTCCAGAGGTCCAGACTGACCCCCTCTGACCCCACTGTCTGGGAGCGGATCCCCTTTGTCCCGCCTGAACACAAGGGGGAAAAGAGAGGGAACTGTGGGCCACATTGTTACAGAACCAAAAGCCTGGCAGGCCATCGCACACCCCCCCTGCCCCACCCCACCCCACTTTTTTTTGTACTCCCCAAACTTATTTGAGAATGTGCCCCCTTTGTGTTGTACAAAAAGCATATTAGATTCAATCACAATACATCCCTTTTGTTGATGTATGCAGGAAAAACTTGATTCAAAAATAAGTTAGATGCTATGTTGGACTGGGAATACAATGGATATATATAGCATAATATATATATATATATATATATATATATATATATATATATATATGTATATATGTGCAAATATATATCTATATATATGTGTGTGTGTTTGTGTATGTGTGTGTGTGTGTGTGCGTGTGGTTTTGTGTATGTGTGTGTGTGACTGCGTGCGGTTTTGTGTGTGTGTGTTTGCAAGAAGGTTCTAGTTGGACTAAATGCACGCAATAAAGCAGGAAGATTTAGGCTGTTTATCTTGGTGTCATGTGAAACTGTAAAAGAGAAGCAGACTCACCTGATTTGGCCAGTGATATATCCGTTAATGTTCTCTCAGGTCGGAAGGAAAATATTACAAAATAATTCTTTCTTGTACTTGTTTGTGTAAATGATTGAATGAGGATGCTTCATCTTACAACTGATGTGTTTTGTTTTTTTTTTCAAGTTCATTTCTTTGTATCTCAAATTTATAAAAATTACAAATGTGGATACTTTTCACCTCCCGAAGCACAATAAATATAAATCACAGCAAGAACAACGACAGGGAGATCCAGGAAAAACAACAATGAATAAATAAATGGCTCATATTCACAGGCAACTTTTTTCTCAAGCACTTATAGAAAAACAAAAAAACTTCCTTCTGCTCTATGTAATGAAATGCCATTGTAATTTATGCAATTGTATGTAATTCCATTCTAATAAAACTTGGTATAGTTTATGCTCCTGCTCCTATAAAATACAACACAAGGTGATACATCATACTAAAGCACTAGTCTTTGGTGTAGTGGTGTCACATGCCCCAGACCGGAATCCACACTTAGCCATAGCCCTTGTAGACCTGGAATGTATTGAATAAACTGCAATATATCAAAACAAATTATAACATCAAGATATTGAAAAACACCAGAACATGTGGACACAAATACTTGCCATGTTCTTATATTGCAATTACGCCATGCTATGGCACTGTGTATGTTTTATTATTATATTTTCCACATATTTATAATATATTTAGGTCTATATCATTTCTGTCAGGTAATTCATATTTTGTGTGATTATGTTTGGGGAGGGGCGGGGGGGGTTGTGTGGGTCTTTCTTTGGTTGCTTTTGTTGTGTCTATGTTGTGTATATTGAATACAAACATTGTTCACCCAGAAAGGTGTGACTATTTATACGAGCCATATTTCTGACCGCTGACCTTTGACCTTTTCCCTGGACTGAACGATGGCTTTTTCAGTCACAGCACATAAAATAGCAACCTATGGCCCTTGACACACACACACACACACACACACACACACACACACACACACACACACACACACACACACACACACATATGCACGTCTTGTCCTTGCTGTATCCAGTAAAAATAAAGAGAGAAAATAGAACAGTGGTGAAAAGAACCCCAGTCCCAAGTTTTAAATTTAATTTCATGGCGGATTAGCGGTTCTCATCGGAATTGCATGTGAGCTGAACCTAATGGCACTTTTTGACCGCGCACTCCGGAGATTTGGCTGAAAGGTGAAGCCGTCAGGCGTGCGCGTGTGTCTCATCGCAGACAGAAATCAAGCGAGTGACCAGAGCACCCCTCAAATACACCCCGTAGTCCCCACAGCCCAATTCAATCCCACATTTGCAGTGAGTCGTTCAGAAAGAGGCACATTTGCAGTGACTCGTTCAGAAAGAGGCACAGTTGCAGTGAGTCGTTCAGAAAGAGGCATATTTGCAGTGAGTCGTTCAGAAAGAGGCACATTTGCAGTGAGTCGTTCAGAAAGAGTCACATTTGCAGTGACTCGTTCAGAAAGAGGCACATTTGCAGTGAGTCGTTCAGAAAGAGGCACATTTGCAGTGACTCGTTCAGAAAGAGTCACATTTGCATTGACTCGTTCAGAAAGAGTCACAGTTGCATTGACTCATTCAGAAAGAGTCACAGTTGCATTGACTCGTTCAGAAAGAGTCACAGTTGCAGTGACTCGTTCAGAAAGAGGCACATTTGCATTGACTCGTTCTTAACTTTGTGTTGCGAGTGCAACACCACAATCTACAGTTGCTTTTCTGTTCAGTTACAACCCATCGATGATGTAAGATACTACCAAAAACATTCTCAACGCCTTCTTAAATGACTGTTCGTGCACAGCCGTAGCATTTAAGGACATCCGTAAAGGCCCCACCAATTTGTCACCTTGTAACAACTGCTTTATAAATATACGTACCTCTCAGTGTCTTTGAGTTTTTCCACACGTGTGAAAGCTTTACAAATTTTAACCAGTATAATCCAAAGACATGCAGGTTAGGCTAATTGTGGGGGGCGTTAACAGGGCGTTGCTGTAAAAGAGCATGAATGCTCAGTCAACCTACCCCCGTATAAATAAATGTTAAATAAAAATAAATACAATATTTCAGCCCTACACTGTGGGTTAAACGGTCCCGTTGTCAGATACCCGCACAAGGACATGCGGGTCAAGGGTCATTCAGAAGGAACGAGAGAAAGAGACGGAGCTGCGTTTTGGGAGGGTCGAGGGATTCCCCTGGTGAACTTTTTTTTTTTTTTTTTTGCTCTTCCCCCTCAGGGTCTGTCTGTCCTCATGCGGCGCGTCCTCTTCGGGCCTGACCCCTCTCTGGGAGGGGAGGGGGGGTGGGATCGGGGGGCCCAGGACTGCGGGATGACAGGGATGAATAACAGGTCTGCGGGAGAAGCACAGCCTGCCCCGCCACTGACCCTCTCCCTGGCCAGTGTGTGGATTTAGCTACAAAAAATAAACAGAGTGGTCCCCCGCCCCGGGGCTGTGCAATATCGCCGACACATTAAACTCAGGGAGGGTAGAGGTGGTGGGGGCACTGGGCTGCGCAAGGCATAGATGTGAAGTGTGTGTGTGTGTGTGTGTGTGTGTGTGTGTGTGCGTGCGCGCGCGTGTGTGTGTTTGGCGACTTCAAACAGCCGTGGTTTATTATTTACTTTTGAGTTCCAGACGCAGTCATTAGAAAGGGTTCTTTCTTGATGGGCAGTACGTTATGTTTCCACTTTAACTTTCCAGCCGAGATAATCTTTCTGCCCTCCTCCCTCCCTCCTGCCCCCTTCCCTCCTCCTTTCTGCCCCCCCCCCCCCACACTCCTATTTGCCCCGACAGACAGAACGAGTTCATAAAAGATTTCACTTTTCCATCATCTGAGGCCGAGTGACAACCTTACGGCAGATCTGTTCCTTTTGTGTCTTATTTTTTCCCTCCTTTTCTGCGAACAGCGACTGAGCGCTCTCAAGGGGGAGGTTGGGGGGGGGGGGGGGGGGGTCAGACAGCGGCAGGGCCCAGGACACCGTGAGCGTCGTGCTCTCGCCCCGGCTCTGGTCTAACGGACCAGTGGGGGGGACCCCCAGACCGCTCAGGGTCAGACAGCTGCCAGCAAACAGGCTTCATATGTTACCAGAGGAGCCTATTAAAACAGCTCCAGGCCTCCACGCACAACCCTTCCTAGGGTGGAAATTTAAAATTTTAACATTTACTCAACCCTGTTAAATACCTCCGCTGAACCCCCCGGCCCACCCCTCCCCTGTAATGCGAGATACATGTTGACCCCAAACAGAAAGACCCGTTTTGTCTCGTATACTGTATATATAATCTCCCTTTTTCTTTTTTCATTTTAACCTTTGCCTTTGTGGTTTACAGATCGTTAGTTTTCGGTGCGGTCCACACGGCTGTAAAGCAGGGATATATGCACGGCCAGCTATCCAGGTTGCAGACAGCAGGGCAATTAACAAAGTGTACAGTTCGCCAGAGTTCAGCGATTTGGAGAAAAAGGCGACCTGCTGAAAACGGAGAGGCCAATAAAATTCTGAGTCATAATTTCACACAGTAAAGTTAGCGCAAATGGCAGCGTCGCAGATAACAGAGCTTTTATACGTCGAGTGGGCAGGCTCCTATGCAATAATTTACAGACGCGAACCATAAACAAGATTGCATTAAGGTGATTGTTTAACCCTTTGCGCGGTGCAGGTAATGTCCCGACTCTGGCAGGTGGGAAGAACTACAAAATCAAGCCAACAATGTGAACTGACGTGGAGCAGAATTCATGTTCGTTTTATCGGTTGTTTTTTTTTTTTTTTAAAGGCTTAAATCAAAGTGATCTGATTGGCTGAGGGAGTGATGTAATTTTAATAATAAATAAAAAATTCTGAAACAAATGTAGGAAGTCATTCCCACTGCAGCATGATTTTCCTTTACGCTGAATCAAAATATATATATATATATATATATATACTGTATATTTTTTTTTTTACTAGCAGCACTGTCATTCTTATTTCAGTGACTACGAAACTGCATAATTAGCAACCGTAACAAATAATAATATTACTAATAATGATAGAGATTTAGTCATTTCCATTTAAAGTTGTGGTATTAGACATATGAAAGGGGTTGGACAGGACTAGCTGCGGCCTATGGAACAAATATTATAGTGTGAAACATTCAGCTTTGGCATATTTCTGTCCTGCAATATCCGGGGGGAATACCACAAAGCAGGATTACTGAGTTAGCTGGATAACTGCTCTGAGTAAGAGAAGCAGGATTACTTAGTTAGCTGGATAAAAAGCTGAGTAAAACCTGGAATAACTCTTTTTACTTTAGTCCATGTTCCAGATTTTGGAGGGTTAAAGGTCGGTTATCCAGTTAACTCAGTAATCCTGCTACATAGTATACCCCGCCTGGTCATCTCCCATAATCATAACAGAAAGGACATGATATCACATGATCTTGGAGGGCAATTTGCACAATGCTCAACTTTGAGATACCAGTTTTCCCATACTTTCCTGAACATAATAAATCAATCATCCATATTTGGAAACTGTAACACTTGTCTTAATTGCTAAACCTGAGTTATCTACACTGCAGTTAGACTGAACGTATGCATATCCGGCTGCTGGCATAAACGCTGTATGCAGTTGTTTAAGGTCACAACCATCCCTGGGTCACACAATTAATAATTTAAATACATTTTTTCTTTATGTGATTTATGTTAGCCACAACAACATTCTCCACCAGAACCCCAGGACGGGCTCTGAACGTACGTCTGAAACGGCGGGGCGCGCAACATCAGAGCTGCTGTCTGTTAATCGGCAGTCCTGCGGTGTCGTGACCCTCTAGAGACAAGATGCCGAAGATCCTTCAGACAGAGCAGAAAAACGAGACAGTCCTTGGTGCAGCTCTTCAAAAGGAATGCAAAAATAAAATAAATAAAACCGAGGCACGAGCTTGAACGGCTAGGCTGAACACACGCAACAGACTGCCATGTCCTGGATAGCGCAAGTAAGAAAGAGGTCCGAGGGGGGGGGGGGGGGGGGGGGTGGGGGGGGGGGGGGTTGTTTATGTAAGTGTGCTCCCTCCACAAGGCCCTCGGAGGGATTTTATCTACCCCTGCCCCGCCCCCACACCCCGTATGGAACACCGCTCAGCTGGCCGGGTCAAAGAGTACGCGGCTCTCCGCGGCGTAAGGGCAGTTAGCGGGAGGAAGTGAACTCGCTGTGCTGTTTCTCTCTCTCTGTGCATGACTGCCGCTCTCCTCGATCACGACGTACAGTACTGGGCTGCTTATTTTCTTTTGTTTCTTGTTTTGTTTTTGTTTCTTTTTTTGGTGTTATTCTTTGTGATTGGAACTCGGTAAGTGATTATTTGAGGGCAACGTTCCTTCTGACCTCTGACCTCCTGTTTCCACACGCTCCTGTTCCAGTTTCTCTGAAATACGATGACTAGAAGATACGTTATATTTTTTATGCCAATATTCTCACTGTACAAAATAATTCATTAGGAACAGGGAAATATTTTTTCTTTTTTTCTTCAGTACCAACCCTCCATAATGCAGTTAAAAGGAGGGACAATGTGAAACACACACGCACTCGCTCTCTCTCTCTCTCTCTCTCTCTCTCTCTCTCTCTCTCTCTCTCTCTCACACACACACACACGATTGTTGACACTGTCTCCATACAGCCAAACTGACCTCCCTCGTGGTACTTCATTAATCAACCCCTGTCCCGTTTTACAGTTTGACTGTAAACCTTGGTGAGGTCACGCCATCCTGGCACCATACAATGTACAGTAAACAAGCAGAAAAGGCCCCCCATGTTTTCACATGCTACTCAGTTATCTCAGTCAGGTCAAAGGGCTTTTGGCTACAGTGGCGACGATAATGATAATAAAAGTAAAAGTGGTCAGCTTTGCAAACGGGGTTCGTCATTCATTCAACGTCTAAAGAATCTTATCTCCTGGCTGCACCTGTGACTCCAGAACTGCCCAGCGAAAACTTTAGCAAACTGAGTGAACTGAAGGCACCAAAATGGTGGAAATGGTTCTGGAAAATAGTTCACGACGCACAATACCATTTTCATGCAGCATTGTCATCGCGATTTTACAGCGGTAGACCTGTGTGAGAGCAGGCGGCAGTGTGTGATTAAATCAAATCAAATCAATATTTATTTATATAGCGCCTTTCACAACTAGTTGTCACAATGGACTTCACAGAAAGCCCCAGCCTAAACCCCCCACAAGAGCAAGCCAAAGGCAACAGTGGCAAGGAAAAACTCCCTGGTGTAACTAGGAAGAAACCTTGGGAGGAACCAGACTCAAGGTGGGAACCCATCCCCTGGTCGGCTCAGGGTCTAGGGCTTAAAGACCAGCATGGTCAAAACAGCCAAAGTCCATGATAATAGAATTTGCAGCAGGTAGATGACAGTCCAGATTATGTGTGCAAGTGTTTAGTATGCGTTTTCTCTAGGGGTGTCACGATTCTCCAAATCCGCGATTCGATTTGACTTTCGATTTTAAGGTCACGATTCGATTCTCGAAATTTTTTCAGCACAATTTTTTTTTCCAGCACTATAGTCTAACTAATGGCTATGCCATTGTTAGACTATCGAGTCTTGACTTGTAAAGAAAAATACTTGTTTCTCAATAAGTAACTTTTATTTGAATAATAACAATTATAAATAATAACAAAAATATGAGAATATTTAAACACACCTAAACAGTTAAGAGCTTTATCAAAACTAGACTCTAGAATAAACAGTTGAACATTTACCACGCTATTACAGTTTTTCTCAATTGTTTACACACAAAAACTGGAACTTATGACACAATGACCACAACCTGTAACTCATGTGCCAACTCCCTAAACCAATTCTGCTGAACTATAAACACATTTCCTGCTGTAGACCCAGATTTCAATTCTAAACCACACTTTCTTCAAAACACTACACACAATTATCTGCTTTAGACCCAGATTTCAATTCTAAATCACACTTTCTTCAAAACAGTACACACAATACTCTCTATTTTGCACACTCTTCATCAATGCCAAATCTCCTTGTGTTCAGACAGAACACACTGCCATTCAAATGGCAAAACTTCCATTTCCAAGGCCGTTGTGCAATTTCCAATCAAAGCTTGAGCAATATAAGGGCCACAGGTGAGCTCCTGGTTTGGAGAACAATGGATGGCAACATTGAAGTGAGAGGTGATCAGAGAGGCAGAGGAGTGAGAGTAAGAGGAGGACGAGGAGGAGGAAGAGGAGGACGAGGAGGAGGAAGAGGAGGACGAGGAGGAGGCATGTGGCGATATAGCTCCTGAGGCATTTCAGGGCTGGATTCGCCATACTAGGCGATACTTCCCCCGCTGCTTGGCCAGAGAGAACATAGCCTGTGATGTCGATGAGGTCCTGTGGCCAGACAGGAACCGAAGACAGGATGCAGCCTAGTTTTTTTGTCCTTTTTTATTTTACATTTTTCTTTCTTTTTTTGTTGACTGTACTGGCCTATTTTCTATTGTTTGTTCTGTGCAAATCATTTACACATCCAGTTGTGTTTGCTGTGATGTATAGGCTTGGAAAAAATAAAGAAATATTTTTGTTGTTACTGTATATTTGTGTATTGTTTTATATTTGAGTAAAAACATTATACAGTAATATTTTACAACAGGAGTAAGCATACAGTAACACTGAACATGAAAAGGCATAATGCTCCTGATAAGGCCTTCATACTGGTGTTTTCCCATTCATAGTAGTGTTTTCCATTCAGCACATCAGTGTTCAATGGTTCTTAGAAATGTCTACTCATATGATGGTCTGTGTGTGTCATTTGAACACAAACTACCATTTTTGAGGAGACATAACATTGTTTTGAAGGCAAAGTAGCATTTTGCAGGAGATATGTAGGGTTTTGCATTTTGTGTGTGTGGTTTTTGGATTTGTGTTTAGAGTTTTGAGAAAATGAGGTATGCTTTCAAAAAATGTGTGTAAGCAATTGAGAAAAAACTGTAACAATTTACACATTGGTTTTATGCCCTGACAATGGTCATTTACATTTTCAAATTCTTCTTTAAAAAGATGAGCGTGTTCACATTCTTTGAACAGTTAAGAGCTTTAACAAACTAATATCTGAAATAATAAACAGTTGAACATGTACCACGCTATTAACTATTTATACATTTTTTTCATGCCCTGACAACTGTCATTTGGGTTGTCATTTGAGTTGCCTGTGTCAATGTTTTTTTCCCAGTAAAATCAATTTCTTTGTGATGCCTGCGAATGTGTCCTGCCATATTTGACGTGTTGCCTGAGGTGGCGTATGGTACTCACGTGTAGCATAGCCGACAAACTGTCGTTTTTTTGTCAATGATGCGTTCGTTGTTTATATAACTCACGGGGAAGGCAAAATGTTGCCACACCGGTGACTTGAGGGAAGCAGGAGGATTTTCCAGTTCTGTTTCTCCATCTCCGACTCCGGCAGTGGCCATGGTGTGTCAAAAAGTAATGCAGGCTACCGGTAAGCTAACGTTAACTATCAGCTGTGTCTTCTTTGAAATATTGTTGTTTTTTTTTTATTCGGACGCCACCGCCTGCGTGGACGAACAAAATGCAGTGGAAGGCGTCAAGTTTTGTTTTGTCGGAAACGCTTACATTAGAGATAGCCAAGTAGGCTACTTTTTTTTTACATTTTACCCTTCACATGAAAGGCTAAGAAGAGCGCGCGGGGGGGCGGGGGTGGAGAGAAAGAAAAAACTTGGAGAATCGCGAACCAGCTTGTGATTTCGAAGTTCGAAATCGAACGCTCATTTCGATCGATTTCCGATTTCGAATCGGTATCGTGACACCCCTAGTTTTCTCTCTCTTTATATCTAGCATCTATCTGCGGTGTGTGTGTGTGTGTGTGTGTGTGTGTGTGTGTGTGTGCGTGCATGTTTGTGTGTGTGTGTGTGCGTGTGTGTGTGTGTGTGTGTGTGTGTGTGTGTGTGTTAGGGATGGGGTCGTGTACACGTTTAACCGTGTATACGGAAAATTAATCACTATCCGTTTAGGACTGATTAACCGAAATCTTAAAATAATTTTTAAAATATTTTTTTAATCATATTAATTATTTAAATGTTGCGTAGGCTATAATTGTTCCTCGTACAATATTATGTATATATCTAAAGCATTTAAATATATCTAGATCGTAAATCACGTCAACATAACTAACGTTGATGGAAAAAATGCGGGAGTGAGTCAGTGAATTTGAGTGAAAGCATCAAAATGAGCGGCGGAAAAGCTAAAGCCCGGAATTATTTTACAAAACAAGTCGACGGCAACTCGGTAACATTGTTTTAAATGTGAAAGGGGGGAGTACCAGCTCAATGAACAATCATCTGCGATTAAAACACGCAAACGTAGATTTTGAACAAGATGCCGCGGTGGGTAATGCTAGCACCCAACCCCGAATAGGCTCCGTCTTCTACAAGTGCACTCCACAGAGAGCTGCGAAAATCACCCAGCTGATCGCGGATATGATTGTGAAAGACACAAGACCGTTAAGCGAACTGGATGCGCCAGGCTTTAGGTCTCTGATGGAGTAGCTATGTTGAGCCATACTCAGTCCCAAGCCGGTGGACAATAACAAAAACATTCCGTGATTCTCCTGTTTTATTTGAATTTCATGACACTAGTTTATTTTATGAAAACATTTTGAAACAGTAAAGTATATTCTAACCTATATTTACCTCCTAACATTAATCTTTCATAACTGCTTGCTTACTTACTAGCAGCTACCCGAGTTTCCGACCAGTATCGTTGGCCTCTATGGCTATGACGTCATCGCTTACGCGCTGTGACGTAATGTTACGGTTAACCGCGGATACACGCCAACATTATAAGTGTAAACGTGTACAGAAAAAAGCCAAAACCCCCATCCCTAGTGTGTGTGCGTGCAGTATGTACAGTGTGTTTCCGTACATGGATGGATGGGTGGATTAATGAGTCTCTGAATGGGAAGGTGGCCCACACTGGTCACCCCTCTCCCCCCCACCTGGAGTGCAGTGGATGCCCCTTCTCAAGTAGGAAAGCCTGATGCTTTCAAGGGCCTACTGTAGACACATGTAAGTATCTCCCAGGTACAGGCTCATTGGCCCCCTGGCCAGCCGCTGCCCATCTCCCTGCTCCCCACTGCCTGTGGAAAAAGCCATTTAGCCCCGCTGAATGTCAAGGTCGGAGTGTGTCGTCCCCGTCATCACTCTCCACGGCAGAAGGTCAGGGATAAGCCTTCCTCTGACGGCCAGGGACAAACAAGAGGAAGCCCGGCTGAACTTGCGGAGGGCGAGGAAGACCTTCTCGCTCTGTCGATAAACAATCCGCCGGCCAGACGCTCTTGATACAGTTAACCTCCGCGCCACCACTTTGGCGGTGCTGACAAACGAATCTGGATTACGTGATTCTGCTGTTCGCCCCCTAACTATAAATCAACTTGATTTATAGCTCGGGGTTATAATGTACACGTGTATTTTTGAAGCGTGTGGCATTTTCGGTTACAATAGCTGAGAATGACATCAAACTAATTATTTGTGTCAGAGTGTACGCCCTTTGATTTTGGTTGAACACACTGTAAAACTTGTCAAAAATATATTTTTTTTAAAAGAAAATGTAAACAAACAAAAAGGGCTGTCAGTGTCTCCTTCTCTTTAAAGGAGTGGTCCCCAACCCTGTTCCTGGAGATCTTCTGTCCTGTAGGTTTTCACTCCAACCCTAACAAAGCACACCTCATTCAACAGCAAGCGATCTCGTTGAGCTACTAATTAGTAGAATCAGGTGTGCCGAATTAGGGTTGAAATTTAAACCTACAGGATGGTAGATCTCCAGGAACGGGTTTGGGGACCACTTGGATAAGGTAACCAGATTCCCTGGAGGACCGTGTACATCTCTGGTATTCAAATCGAGGTCTGAGAACTACTGGTTTTCCACCCTCCCTTCAAGACTCTACTGCTGGGCTGCTGAGTGGGAAACAAGGGGTGCTTGGCTAATGTGCTATGAAACATGCATTCCCAAATCAACAGAGGATATCATAATAGTTTCACCATTCAGAAATATTCAGGCTCAGACTTTTAATCATCCATCAAACTCCTGTGATCAAGCTCAGATGGAACAAAAACCAGAAAATGTAACCGGTACTCCGGTCAGGGTTGCCTACCCTTGCGCTAGAGTAATGGAACCTGGGGTTGCCAGGTTGTAGGGCTCATTTCCAGGTGGGGGCATTGCCATTGTAACCTTCGGCAAGCTACCTAACCTCGATTGCTTCAGTAAATATCCAGCTGTATAAATTGATTCAACGTAAAAAAAGAATGCAAGACATGCACGTTGCTCTGGGCAAGAACATTTGCTAAATGCCTAAAATGAGATTGCATGAAGTATTATTGTGCATTCTAAAATAGGATAAAAAAATAGGGGAATAAAATTGGTTTGACGACTCTGATTTGATTAAAGTTTGTGTATCATAAGCCTAGCTCTTTTAAGAAATGCCAACACAGTCTAAAAGTTCTCACCCAGATATAATCCAGCATTAGACAGTAAGTTTCTGCACAGTGAGATTTCTGGATTTCAATGTGTTTGTGTACTATATTCGTTTAAGTTCACAAAAAATGGGTCAACAAATCTTGTTACAAAAATCCTGCGGAATGGGCACATAGATAAACTGAAGCATCACCACCCTCTGTGAGAACAACAGAACATCTCCATCTTCATCGAATGCCCGAATTCTCATTTTTCTGCTATAGCCTTCATTTGGGCGGGGGCAGAGTATCAAAAATTGCTAATGCTCGCCCTGCTAATAATCTTCCTGATTAGCAAATCGGACAAAGACCATTATTTCCCCAAAGGTAACATTTTACATTGTCAACATTGACTTGGGCCATTTGAGTAGCTGATCACAAATGAGTGTGCTCGCAGTCTGTCTCACCGGTGGATGTTTGCGCAGTACTTCAGCGGAGTCTGAAATGTGCCGAGCTCTCCCCGAAAGATCCCATCTATACATGCCCGGGCCTGAACAAACACTTCCCGCCCTTGCTCATTAGCCTTTCTGCATTTCCTACGTCCAGAGAATCACTTGAATGATTCACGTTTTTCCCCTTTCATCAGCGGTCCCTCAGGTTAATGTTTGCCCAGATGCACTTGATTAAAAATCCATTTTAAATGACACCGGCCGTTTTGTATGCTCAAACGGAGAAGAGATTATTACTTTTGAAAATAGTCTCCAGTCTAAAGGAGCGTATATGCACATGTCCAGTCCGTGGAGGATTTTAAAAAAGCAAGTGTGCCCCGTGTCTCTTAGTGAAGGTGCAGTCAGAGCATTTTCATACCTGTGTTCAATCCCGTGCATGCGCTTCAATTTAAAACCTTTGAAAGTCTTAGTGGAATTCAATTAAAAACAGGATGTCCTCTGAGTTTTTATTGACATCAAGTCACAAATGCGACGCCTTGGTTAAATTCTGCAGACTCTTTTTTAATCTTTTTGCAAATCACTATCCCTACATTTTCTCCTGCAAGCAAATCTAGCATTCAGATTTGGAAAGGCAAGTCTAGAGATGAGGGACTTGTGATAATTTGTAATTATTTTTTTTCTCTCCCAAAGCAAATATAGGCTGGGATTTAATCAATATTTGTCCTTAGCTTTGACTAACAATTAAACTTTGACTTATTTCATTTGTCTTCACAAACAGTTTTAAATTAATTTGAGCGAGTAAAGTGAGTTTGGAAATAACTTAAAACAAATTTGGCAAAACTAGTTTGTGAAGAAAAACCATAATGTTTAATTGTGAGCCATGTTAAGGACCAATGTTTATTAAATCCCAGCCATAGTCAAGGGCTGTGTCCAAATCAGCACCCTTCCATACTATTGAGTATGCTTGTTGAGTAGGCTGGATGAGAAAGTAAAGTAAGCAAAACATTCTCTAAAGGTAGTACATTTAAAACCCCCGTATGATATACCTATCATATGGGGTTTCGCTGAGTATATTTGGGAGCATACTTTTTAAGGAGTACGCAAACATTTTGGTTGCATAAATATGATGAGCAGCTTCGCGGACGTTTTCCTTCAATAACAATAAAAACAACATATAAAAGCAAGGGTTTGGATGACTTACGACACTTCCACAGTATGGTTGGAAAATAGTATGGAGGCTATTTTTTTTACATACTGCATTCGGACTCTGGCTGCATTCGGATTATAGGTCCACTTTCCTTTCCTTACAACCTTTCGTTGACTTCGCTAGAAAAAGTCATGGAGGTCAAGAAAAGGATGGAAGGAGAGGAGTATAGCGTCTACCGTGGAATTCAAACCTTTAATTCAAATTCAATCCTTTTCTACCTTGTGTCATGGTGCGACATCGGGCGATATTAACGTGACTCTTCAACATAGCGAACTACAACTTCACGAAAAATGACTACAAAAGGTGCATCATTGCCGTCTGTAGGCCTATTTCACTTGAACCGTCTGTTTTGTTTTGCCAAAATTTAGCCTCCTAATAAATTTGGTGTATTGTCTGATTGTGTCATTGTTTGTTTACTTTCTATTATAAGCCAATGCTAACCAGCAATACTAGCTACTCAAATTTAGATTTCTGGATTTTCGCTCATCCACTGTTGTTTGAATTCGGTAGGTCCCGGTAAACTCAGGTGCTTAAACATTGGCGCCATTGCATTGCGGGTCGCGAATACTACCTTCCTTCTGAAAAGGATAGTCCAGAGCATCCTTGGTGAAAGGGCGGATAAAAGGAATCAAGAAGCTCCTTTCCTTCTCAAAATAAAGAATTTGAACGGTCCTTAGCATGGCTGCCCGGGAAATAATTCCGGGTCATGCGATCGAAAGGGTTAGGGTTAAGGTTAGGGTTTAGTATCCTGTGTAGTAGCATATGGTATACTCTTTACTGCATACTGTTTAGCATGCGACATGCAGTATGCAAAAAATATCCTCCATTCCTTATCAGTGAAAACCCAGAGATAAGTATGTCATCGCTGGATTTTAAGTACACTACATTTAGAGAACATTTTGCCTACACCACAACTTTCTCATCCAGTGCACTCAACAAGCATACTCGACAGTGTGGAAGGGCATTGATTCAGACACGGCACAGGTGTCACAACATCATTGAAAACCTAGAAATGCAAAATTAATGAAGCTGCCAGATTGTTACTAATTTTGTGCAGTACTACTGTACATAAAGAAATTAATGATAGTATCTATGGACCACAATGCTGGCAGCCTCAAATTAAGACAAATTTTATGCCCCATCTGTGGCTGCATAGACTTTAGATTGGACACCCCCCCCCCCCCCCCCCCATTTTCCAGGAATACTTATGGCTCATGCTGGAACAATACTATACTAGTATTGTATCCTACGTACGTTGTTATTATTACCCTGAAACGTAGGCAAATGTGCGGAAACATTTTTATAAACTATCGATCACAAGACAATAAATGCTGCACAACCCCCAACACACACCCCAAATTTATCTGCCAATTTACTTGGCATCTGGTTACATTTTATGTGATTAATGCAGTTATATATTGCACTTATCCATTTAGTGGCCAATCTCATTCACGGTGACAAAATCGCCATGGTGACATGCATATGTTGATGCATATTGTTGAAGCAGAATAACAAGGGTACCGGCACATCAATGCATGTAACACATTAGTGATAAAGCATCAAGGTAAAACGAGGCAAGTTAACCACACAACCAATAAGAATCGAGCTATATATAGCGTAATATATAGCGTAATGAAGACATCTCAATCCGAGAGCGCTGCAAATATCCGGCTCTATATCTGTCTGTTTAAAAAGAAGAAATGCATTCCAAAGATAAGAAATAAGAAATAAATATGGTCTCTCTCTTAAAATAAACAGATGAGAAAAAACAACAACAATGAAAATCTTACAATGCACATATTTTCTCACAATGAGGCAAATCATTTAGTCCCAGAACACCGTAAAGAATATGTTCTTCTATTTAGAGCAACATTTATTTCACAGGTTACCACACAACAAAAGTAGTCAAGGATCCAACTACAAAAGATTGTGTTATATTGAAGGCAGATGGTATGCAAGGAGAGAAAGGCACAATGCTCGCACAGTCATGAAAACACCTTGTATTGCACAGGGAGCAGTGTGGACTCTCTTTTGAAGATACAAGCTTCAAACGTTTAACGTAAAAAATAAAATCTCTTGTTAAATCCAGTGTTGTTTTACCTTTAGATGGTGATCCCTGCTTGAACGTCTGACCCCGCCTCTGTCTCAGTTGAAGGTTCAGAGTGACCAATGAGAACTGGCGGACTTGCTCCGTGTCCAATGGCACAGTCTACTCACGGCTTCAGCCTCTAGACCCCAGGGTTTTAGGTCCCAGGTTCTAAGCTCCAGGTTCTAGGCTCTACTGGCCAATGAGAGCTTTTATCTTACGGATGGTTGGAACGACGCTGCATGATGGTATCCCTGTTTAGGTATGGTATATACGCCCTGC
>CM056378.1:5088256-5146076 GCA_029718625.1 Synaphobranchus kaupii
AAAAAAAAGGGGAACTACATTAAACTTGTGTTTAATGCATGGACGCTTTTCAATTTCTTTCCATGTTTTGCGTATTTGCTTTTTTTTTTTTCCCACCCCCACCCCCGCTTGAAATCTCACTGGCAAATATCAAGCCAAACATTTTGGCAAGGAATGGGGGGGAAAAGTTTTGTGCGTGGAGCGTGACACGGCTAACGCGTAGAATAGTCATTTCTTATTTTCGTGAAAGAAATTCACAAAGGTTGCCTGCAGTTCAGTCTGGAGACAAACACAATGTCAGAGCTCCCCCTAGTGGCAGAGTCAGGCATTTCCCTGGCGTTCGATTCTCCTCACACAACACACGCACATCCTTGCATTATGCCAGCGTTTAAAATGCATGTATTTATTTGGATCTCCATTAACACTGAGAAAGACTTATCAGGATGTGTGCTGGTGCATCCAGTTAATGTTTTTTTGTGCTGTAAAACTGTCATGACAGATAAAGACGATGATGATGACCCCAGTGAGTTTATGAGCAGACCCCCCCCCCCCAGTCTACAATCGGTTTCAGCTTTTGCAAACTTTTGAGAGGACACTGGCGCCCCCAAGTGGGCAGAGGAGGTGAAGCATTTGAGGGGGAAAAAAAACATTCAGTTTTACTAGGCAGACACTCATTGCATTACATTAACAAAAATAAAGAGAGTGGATCGTAATATTTCCCGCTCTTGTACTACAAGTTGAAGTTTGTACTTCCGGTTTACTTCCTGAGATTGTCGGATGAGTGTGCTCCTGAATCCCCAGAAATAAGGGTTTCATCCTGGGACTTTAAGTGCTCCCATTTGTGAGAAAAAGTCGCCCACTCAAAAACGTTTTGACGAGGCCTTTAGCGGACACTCTTATCCAGAGCAACTTACACAACTCTTTACATAGTATTCATTCATACAGCCGGATATCTTACTGAAGCAATACAGATTAAGTACCTTACAACAACAGCGTCCTACCTAGGATTCAAACCTGCAACTTTTGGGTAACAAACGCAGTTTTCTAACGATTATAATTCAATTCAATTACAGGCATTTAGCAGACGCTCTTATCCAGAGCGACTTACACAACTTTTTACATATCTATTTATACACTGGATATATACTGAAGCGATTCAGGTTAAGTACCTTGCTCAAGGGTACAACGGCAGTGTCCTACCTGGGATCGAACCTGCAGTTACAAGGTTTCGGTTACAAGGCCAGTTCCTTAACCATTATACTACACTATCTCTCCCTTACCATAGAGATTCCCATTACAATATGAGTGTGATTTTCTTAAATTTAAATATTGTTTCATGTGTGGTGTGCGTGTGTATGTGTATGTGTGTGCACAAAAGAGAGAAAAACTAACTGTGAAACACGCAGTATTGACTCCATCAGAAGCTTAAATTTATTCAAAAGTCATACAGGAAAATAAACTTCACCCATTCATGAGTCATATTTGGCATAAAGTCCTTCGTTGCAACATAACAACTACAGAGCCGAAAAACAGACCTGCTTTGGACAAACCGGAAATACTGGCTGGCTCTCGTTCTCAAACGGTTTGCTACTGGAAGGAAGTGAAGAAATACATATTTTGTACCAGTACATTCAAGTTAAAATTAAGGCACACGCACATTAATTTCCTGCGCTCTGTTAATAGTGATATTTATTACAGCTCATGGTGTGTATTTATGGGTAATGGCTCTTCAGCAATAACGCGTGCACCTGTGTATTCCAAAGACAGCACACGACTGGGGGCCCGAAGGCGTGAACGCTTGAATGTGTGACCGTTAACCTTTAACCTTTCTGATGAGTTTGGTGGAAGCTGTGACCGTGAATGAGGTCGTGACGGGACGGCTGATCACTGCTTCCTCCTTCTGATGACCAGGGGGCCCACGTTGTCGCCGGTCTCCTTGTTGTGCTGGCCGTGGGACCCGTCACATAACGGGAACTGCAGGTGGGACAGATGGGTGATGAGACCAGAGAGACGCGCGAAACCAACGCACCTCACCGACGTGTGTACTCATCCAACAGGCAACAGTAACAGCCGGTCACGGCTTCATATTTCACTTTCTGAAGACTACAGTGATGAGGTTCCACGTTTCATCGTGAAGCCAGTGTCTAGTACAAGTCTCAATACGCAAAAAATAAATAAATAATTCTGGAAAAGGTTATTATTGCACAGCACTTAGCTATTTTACTAAGAGTCTGAAATCCACAAGTGACCCCATTTACCTGACATTAGCATGTGATGTCACCTACCACAAGCATCTCATTCCACCCAAAAGAATTTACATTTAATCTTACTTTTGGTTGGAAATATTTCCTATGGCATGTGCACTCAAGGAGAGACGTACCAGTAAAATATACAATCAAATATGCTTGTTTATAATTTTGGATAAACAGTATATAATTAATGTGCTTATATGTACTGCCTCAGGAAACCTAACCTTGCTGTGCAAGCTGCTTTGAAGTTTTTCTTTTGTTTGTTTTGAACCAAAATGCCCCTATATCAGCCATTTCAAAGCCAGCAGTTCATAAAAAACATAAACTGGGCCAATTGAACTAAACACAAAATTGAAATAATATCAAAAACAAGGCACTTTTAAAATATTATTTCAGTTTCGTATACGTTTACAGGTAGGCCCGTAAAAAAGGCGTTCGGCGTTAGCGCACACTAACTAATCAATAAAACCATATTCCCATATGCGGAATGACAGCACTAAAACACTGGACGTCCTTGTACAGGAAGCCGGTCTCTGGTCGGACGTCACGCACCTTCTTGGATCTCCAGCACCTGCAGTAGGAGACTTTATCGCCGAGCTCGTCCATGTCGATGGGTGTGCACCACCTTAGGGTTGTCCTTGTCGACGGTCTTGTTCACCCCGGCCGTTCCTCCTTACCGCCGCTGTACTTGCAGAGCAGGTAGGCGCCAAAAGCCGCTGCCGCCACGGGCAAGATGGTGGTCAGCCGACCTTGAAACAAACAAAAAACGAAATGCACTCCCGTGAGCTTTCGTCCTTCTCTCAGCCGAAAGCCTTTGGCTAGGGCTGATCTACTTGGCCAACACTCCCTCAAGGGCAGAAGGGAGCTGTCCCGACGGGAATTGAACCAATCACCATCCGATGACACGGCACGTTCACGGGCCCACTACTCCCTAATGCAAATGCACACAGCTAAACAACTGTGTCTGTCAAAATCAGTGTGAGAAACTGCATGACAATGAACACTGTTAAATGAATGCTAAGCAACAGAAAACATCGAGAGACAGATCATCGTTTTGTCAGCATAACACGCACTCCTGGATATGGGGTGGGGAGTGTGGCAGGTTTAATCTCTGTAAAGACAAACAAAATACAAAAAAAACATGCTTTCACATTGCAGCGCTCGATCAGCTGCTATTTGGTCAAAAGGGAAATCTCCCGACCGGCTTCCAAAACAGCAGTCACAACACTGCCCCCGGTGGTCAGACGGCGTAACTGCATGTTAGACTTTGGCTCTTCCACTCACAGTAATTTCAAGTGTTCAAGTGTAACACATTAATCCTGTGTTGTTCTGTTCCAGCAGGCAGTTCTGTCTCGTGGCTCTGTATCGCAGTCGTCCTCAACTGACCTTGCAACTGTAAGCAGAGCTCTGCGAACAAACCAAGCACCAAATTAAAAGCCGCTACATACTTCCCTCTCAATTGCTCTCAATGCTTGCACTGTGATGCACCCTGCCCATAATAAATACTGACAAGTGATTCGATTTCCGTTTGGTTCTTTGTTAGTTAACTTTAAAATATCATGAATTATCTAGTAGGCTGCGTTCTAAAAAAATAAATAAATAAGAAAATAGATAAATAGGCAAATAAATAAATGATCAGGGACTCATTCCATACTACTGATATTTCTGCATAGTGCTTTGTCTTTGATTGAATGACAAATGTACATGAATGGTGTTCCTTTTTTGTTTATGATTGAGAACTGTGAGTCTATATACCAAAAATGGGTGAGGAAAATAAAGATATATTCACTGCCAATGCCATACTCTTTTACAGTTGCCGTTACGGGCCTACATCCATAATGTCAATATGACAGGAATGGAAATAGCACTGCTAATGTAATATCAGTTTGACAGGTGTGTGGTGTTGTCTTCACCTCATTACACTAGCTGGTTTCTGTCAATACCTGGAATGCCTGGGAGAACTATACACATTACTATGCAGGAATGCATTTAACAGGTTTTGGGCTATGGTCCCTATAACAAACATCAAAAACAATATAATTGACTTCACTTGTAACTTTTGTAACTCAATTACAGCTGGCCAATACTGCAAATAACTACACGTTTATTTACAAAATTGAACAACGAAATCCATTGAATTTTTTTCTCGGACTACCAGCACTATAGGGTAAGTCCGCTACATATATCTCCAAAATAGTCTATATACAACAATATTGATAATGAACCCACAACTGCTTTCATAATATGACGCATTTTAATAGAAAAAATATCATGTCATGGTAAAACCTCCGGAGCTTGATTGTAGCCTACTCTTATGAAATAACGTACAGCCGTTTATTCAATCGGTGTGATTTGGTACGCTACGCTAACTGCGCCTGCGCCGCTCTTATCCGGGAATACTGAGGGTGTTACCAAAGCCCATACTATACAATCTCTGGTGTTGCGAAATTGGACTGACGGCTTTTGATAGTCTATGGGTAACGTAGCTACTGATCATTGTTGGAGGATTATATGCAAACGTGTCTAAGCTCCAAACTGTTTTTATAATCGACCTAGCTAGCCTATAACTAACGTTGCCTAACACAAAGCCACATTGACATTCCAACATTGTAGACATTGTGCAGACCATAACACCCTCTGTGTGTATATCGGCTCAATCAATGTAACGTTAGACCTCTCTTTGCTGTAACGTGACTATTAGCTAACAAGCAACTTCTAACAAATCCTTATTGAACTGATGTGGGCAACTGAACTTGTGGGGCTTTGCACCGGCTTTTATCGTCTCAAACCCGGTCACATGCCGCTTAGGTCTTGGACAATAACTTATGTCCAGTCATGCACTAAAGCTCAAAGATTAACATTTGATAACACTTCACAGATCTCCAAGTTCATTACCACGCCTGCCAACTCGCAAATTAATCAAACATAACTTAAATCTAGCAACAATATTAAATGAAACCAAGTCTAAACCGTAATAGCCAACGCTAAGTTAAACTTAGTTAACACATTTGTGATTATCAATACGAGCAAACTTCGTCTATCTAGCCAACCAGCTAGGCTGCGTAGCTATAATCTGATATTGAAATAACTAGCTAGCTGTGTTAGCATGTTAGCTAACACACCGGAGCTTGTGTCTCGCGTGGTCAGCTGTCAACGACGTTTGTTCCGTTATTATCACGTAAATGACAAAACAGTTAAATGTAGCTAGCCAGATAACATTGCCAAACTGTCAGTGTGTTAGTTGACTAGGAAACTCGCTTGGATGTGTACATGCATTTGTCAACGTGCTAACTTAGCAAGTGTGCTAGCTGGCAACACGTATCACGCAGGCAATCTCTTCTCTTTCTCCCCCCCTTAAATTAGATCGACTGAACTAAATTTTTAACGGCAAAGCCACGCGTTACCTTTGGGAATGTGAAATCCCGTTCCTACCACCGGCTCTGGTAATAATGGTAACACTGGAAGCGGCGCCCACATCTTCAGATCCTTCTGGTTGGAGCGACGCAGGTTACGTCTGTTCGTTGTTCTTAACTGCACTCAATTCACAAGGTCGGTGCCGGTGGACTGTGCTCGGATTGTGCGGGCATCTCAAATATGCTACGTCATGGGAGCCATACACCATTAAAAAGGGACCGTGGATGCCTAAAGGTGCAGAAACGACATGTTTGGTGCGGCAGCTAGCCTACTACAGACAGTACCGCAGTGCAGAATACTCGAATCTGGCTCTTGTCCAGTAATAATGCAGATTATTTTTATACAGGACACAGGATAGATAACTGATGCCACTGTCTGACCAGAATTCACTCACCAAGTCTAGTGATACAATTTATATACGTGCACACATCAGTACATATTGCCTATATACACATACAGTGAGCATCATAATTCATTGGACAGTGACATTTTTAGTTATTTTGGTTCTGTACTCTAGCACTATGACAAAGGATACAATGACAATGAGGTCGAAGTACAAACTGTCAGCTTTAATTTGAGGGTATTTTCATCCATATCGGATGAACTGTTTTAGAAATTATAGAACCTTTAGTACAGTCTCTCCCCCCCCCATTTCCAGGCATGAAACAATATTGGACAGTTTAACAATGTGGAATAAAGTAATACTTTTTTAGATTTTGGTCACATATCCTTTGTATGCCATGACTTCCTGATGTCTGTGACCCAACAATATCAAAAGACCCCTTATATCTTATTTTCTGGTACTCCTACAAGCAATACTATAACCTCTCCGCATTTGAATTGATCTATGGGAATTTGGGGGGTGGGACTAGATTAAGCTGTAAATTACACTAGAACAGTATGGAACACATGGTTGGCCAAATGGCTCAAGGGTCTGACGTATCAAACAAGCCTTAAATCATCACTCTGCTGCCAGATATGCAGTAGATATGGATGGATAACTTCAAAGGCTTCTTCTCCTGACTTATTTTTGAATAATAGGAAATAATGTCAGGAGAAACAACCCTTAAAGTGATCCATCCAACTGCATATCTGGCAGCAGTGATGGTGATGGTTTGAAGCTCAGACTCTTGATGACTTAGCCATTTCGCCAACCATGTATTCCATACTGTTCCAGCATAATTTACAGCTAAATCTAGTCCCACCCCCCAATTCCCAGAGATCCATTCAAATGCAGAGAGGTTATATTATCGCTTGTAGGAGTACCTGAAAATAAGACATCAAGAGTCTTTTGATATTGTTGGGTCACAGACATCAGGATGTCATGGCATACAAAGGATATACAACCAAATATTAAAAATTATTATTTGGGGGGGGGGGGCTATGTACAAAAGGTTCTATAATTTCTAAACGGTTCATCCGAGATGGATGAAAATACCCTCAAATGAAAACTGAGTCTGCACTTCATTGTCAGTGTATCCTTTAAACTCAGTGCTAGAGTACAGAACCAAAATAACAAAAAATGTCACTGTCCAATGAATTATGGTGCTCACTGTATGTACGTTTACATACACTTGTATTAATTGCTCTATTATGTCGCCGAATACCATGTTATGTTCTGTATAAAATGTAATGCATTTTAAATCAAATTAAGTGTTCAAAACTGGCGTTACAATGTGGACTTGAATGTTTGTGAAGGTCAATTTATCAAGCCGAAATTAGCCAATTGAACATAACGATATGTAATTATGCGAAATAAGGCCAGGTAATAATGGCCGATTGAGTTGTTTTTAAATGGTGACCTTCTGAACTGAACTGTGTCCACATCCATACTTCATACTGTAGAGTAACCCATGTGGTTTTGTTCCAATTAAGAGTACAGGCTGAACTATATAACCACATACATTTATGCAACTACATTGTGGACCATAACAAATATGCCAAATAATCTAAGAGTCAGGACCAGATCCTTTTTTCTCCTTTATTTAATTCAAAGGGCTGTTTGTCATTTGTTGCAACTATAACAAACAATATAGTATCCAGTTTACCTGAAGCAATTTAAATAGGATCTTTGAGAAATGTAAGATGAGCATACTTTCCCCCCCGTGCCAAGTAGTCTGGCATTACCATTAGAGCATTAATGATGTTAAAAAAAAAATTTTAATAAAAAAAGGCCAGTTTGCTTTCTCTCAAATTGAATTTTACAAATGCTCCATGTTAACATACCTCAGCATTTTGCACATTTCTCAGGAAAATTTGACACTTCCACTAACCAGGAACATTTTATTTATTGTAAATTAACTATTCATATTGAACAGTTCTTGAATGCGAGAAGATGCAAATCTGCACAGAACATGGAAAAAGTTTTAACATGGTTCCATTTCTTTTAATTTCTTTTTTTCTTTTCATTTTTTCTTTTTTTACAAAAAAGACTGCTAAACATCAAACTGATTCTCTCCACAAAGCCTGCATTTCAGCAAATGCCTCATTGATGCTTGACTTCAAAGTTCAGACTTTAGTAATCATTTTTTTTATTACACAGTTTAATCAACACACCAGCTCCATGAGCTGTCAGGTAATTAAATATACAGAGGTTGTCTGTCAGGACCTTGTACCCTTGTACCCAGGACCTGACAGAGAGAGAGAGAGAGTATGACTGGAGCTGTTAGCTTCTAATTCAACAATAGCCAAATGCAACCTAGAGTTAAGTTGGGAGGGAGGGGGGGGGGGGGGGTGAAATAAAACAATTGTTAAACTAATAACTTGTTTAAATTACTGATCCAAAACCTTCCGATTGTAACCGATGGCTGCGGGTAAGAAGGGACTCTGTCACATGACACTGGAAACGAGGGGAGGGGGGGAACAAAACAAGTGCTTAAGAATTATCCAGCAGAATGGAGAAAGACCCAAGGGACTAACATTTCCATTCATAACATGTTATGAGTTTAAAAGAATTCCTCAGATTTACAGACAAACACGCACAAAAGAAAAAAAAAGTTTGATTTGCCCCCGACTCTCAGTACAGTTGGAAGCACAGGAAGCAAAACGAGGAGAAGGGGGATAAAAAAAGAAAGGAAAAAAATTAAAGGCAAAATCCCTTAATCTGGGCCTACTACCCTCAGCTCTTAAAATGACAAGGAATGCTTTTAGAATCATAAACGTTGTGACAGTGGACTGGCCCTACCTGGCCACAGATTCCCAAGTAAATGAAAGCAGAGGTGGAGGGCTGGAGAGGTGGTCTACAATTGCAGTTTTGAAATATGTACAACATGACAGCCAGGTTTGGGGGGGGGGGGGGGGGGCGGGTGCAGAGGAGGAGGGGGGGGTGGGGGTGGTGGAGGGGCGTGGCTCAAATAAAGCACTCCAATGGAAAACCAACAAGATTTGTTTCTTTCAAAAAGCTCCCCTAGCCTTAAGATGTAGAGGCGTTTCTCCGCGGTCCGTCTCTCCAACTACATCGCGTATTTTTGCGTCCATTCCCGAGCTATTTTGTTGTACCTGGAGAGAGAGAAAAACAATAATAAAAAAATAAATAAATCTGAAATACGTGGCACTAAAAAGTCCAGGGACACACGAGGAAGTGTGTGTGCTCTGACGAAGGTCTCTGACCGAAACGTCAGTAATAAAGTTTTGTGTGTTGCAAGGTAGCAGCATTGCAGCGTTCCTTTACATTTAGCCCTCGTGCTTTAGACGCATATACGCTTTTCAGGTGTGCTGATACTGCCTCAGTGAGGCATGTGTGGTAACAGCAGCACAGGGACACAAGATCTATACATAAACAGCTATACTCCAGTCTTTAACCCCACCCCACCCATTACATTTCATAGTCAGCGACATTACTGGCAGAGTACCAACACTGCCACTTGACAGTTTTGTTAAGAGTACAGTCAAGCACCTAGCGAAAATCTGTCTAGACCAGGGGTGGGCAATTCCAGTCCCGGAGGGCCGGTGTGTATGCAGGTTTTTGTTCCCACCAATTACCCCAGCTAAATGAGCTAACTGGCCGTTTACACCAACACTGGTAGATTAGATCACATTAAAATGTTTCATATAGGGACACAAGAAGTCTTCGGCTGTCCTTCGTGCGCTTAAGAATTGTAGCTAAAATGTCAGATGGCATAAATATTAGGGCTAATTAGGTAATTAAGGCCAGAAGTTGGCATGAAAACCAGAAACGGATACGGCCCTCGTTGCCCACCTCTGGTCTAGACTGATTGTTCCAGCAAAGTCCGGTACCCAAAAAAACCCACCTCTCCCCTCCAACCCTACCCTCGCCCTGAACTGTGCCACAGGGATTTTGGCCCTAGAGACTCACTTGTCCCTGTCTGTCTTGTAGATGCGGGCGATCTCAGGCACTAACGGGTCGTCTGGGTTCGGGTCACATAGCAGTGAGCAGATCGACAGGAGAACTGGGAGGGGAAAGAGGACGGGTGAGTGAGTGTCGTCATGACAGAGACAGACAGACAGACAGACAGACAGACAGACAGACAGACAGACAGACAGACAGACAGACAGACAGAGACAGACAGACAGACAGACAGACACAGACACACACACAGACGCGGTCCCGCGCACGTTCGTCTCGTACCTTTGGAGATGGTGAGCGCGGGAGACCATTGTGACCGGAGGATGTCCAAACAGATGCTGCCATTGCTGTTGATGTTTGGGTGGTAAATTCTTGTGGTAAACGCAACCTGAGAATGAGGAATGGCGAAACGAGGAATAGTTAAAGGATAGGTTTCACTGGTCCTTTTCAACCCAGAGCCTACCGAAATGTCATCGGTCATCATTTATAATCATGCATAGCACAACCTCACCGATAGTTTTATTACCTTTTCACCATAGCTTCTCAGTGGGTTTAAACGCATTCAAATGGGGCACGTAGTTTGGCCTCCAAAAACGATAAACCCTTTTTGAAAACGGGTAACTCAGTATGCTCACACATCTTTGTCTTAGTCTATTCAAAACACGTTTTGAATAACAGTAATATCCACATTTTATTTAGAACTACTTCCTACTTCTTGTATGGCACACATGCAGGTACAATCCCAACCATTTGTAAACTTCCGCACTAGATATCCGGCAGCCCAATACAAGACGACAAACTCAGCGTTATCGTCAGCTCGCTTCTCTTATTCCGACGGGGACTGATGTAGCCAAGAGAACGTATTTGTGGAAGTGCAGAATTCATTAGATAAAACCTGATATAAAGCACAGTTACGGCCCATTTTTCAGTAGAACACAAGGACACGTCCGAGTATAGTGCGGCTTTTCAAGGAAAAACTACTGGCTCCATTGGAACGTGTTTAAACCAAGGGGCCAAGAACAGGCTTTGCTAGAATAAAGAAGCTCACTTCCTGGTCTTTTTGAGAGCGTTGCTCTCTGGCGCCAGTGCGGTTGGCTCCATATAGGTCTTACATGCCTGTTTTTTAATGCAAGTCAATGGTACAAAATGCGGTCGAAATATGAAGTCAATAAATTTTGAACGTGTAGCCGCAATAGGCGTTCGGTCTAATGTCTCCCAATGTACCGATTTGTTAACTTACTGTATTGTTTGGGCACTATATTAAATTTTATTTTGTGGACCAATCCTGGACAGTTTGGGACATTTCCTAGTTACCGTGCATCACTAGGATCCGGCCCGGACGTAATGACCATATAAGGGTCTCCCTGCTCCCTACTGCGCAATCTCTGGCTCCAATTTTTGTACAACATGGCAGCACTTCCACAAAATTCCCATGGAAAGTCGACAGGTGACGGCAGTCACTGTCCATATTTTTTTCTACAGTCTACGGCTTAAACCCACGAGAATCTGCGGTTGTGCACGATCAAAAATGGGAAGCAACCTTTTAATAAGGTCCGGGTTGCGGGAGAAAAAAAAAAAAAGGAATCTATCCTTTAAAAGGAAGAGAAACAAAGCAGGGAATTTTCTCGACTGTTTATATGGAGTAGGAAGACGGGGGTCTACGGTGCTCCCATTTTAGGAGCATTTGCTCCTGAAAATTATTGAGGGCTGAGAAGATTGAACAGTCGTTAAAACAATCACATTCATAATCTATCCATCTCCTCACCGATCAGAATCTAGAAATTCCCCAAGCAAGACTTCCTTAAAGTTTTGTAATTCGACATCAGCAGCCCGTACTGTAACAAATCAACATCAGTTCCGTGACATTTTTGTGCTGCTGACTGCACTCCCCACCCAACCCCACAACCCACAACTTTTATCAAAATGGCGCACACACACCACCACCATTTCCTAAAGCACAGAGGGGTAGATCCTCACCTTTGGCGGTTTAAATGGGTAGTCTGTGGGGAAGTGAATGGTTAAGAAAAACACTCCTCCCTGGTACGGACTGTCATTCTGTAAATAAATAAAAATAAATTAAAAAATAAATAAATAAAATAAAAAACACACCAGAGACAGTCACATCTTTGATGAGCGCCAGACAACCGGTCAAAAGGTTTAGTGTACTCGTTTTAGTGCTCTTGTTCTTAAGTGTAATTTAAGCAGTTTAACTTTTGTAATAACCTCAAATGGCACATTATGGTGAATAGACATTAGTTACAAAAGAATATTTTACTTCACAGGATAGTGAACCTACATTTTGAAGTTCATAAAAAATAAAAACATATCTGGCAATGTAAACAAATTCTTTCCATTTTCCAGCAAGAGAAGTAAAAATCAAGCTAGTTCAGAACAAATTGGACGGAAAGGTCAAGGAGAAGCAACCCACAAGTGCAGCGCGTCTGTGGGAACTTCAGAACCATATGACTGCCCTTGTAGAAAAACTGACATGAATATCCTCAGCAGTTATTACTGCAAAAGGTGGCCATTTTGGTGTATCCAAGATTTGGATAATTTTTTGTAAAATAAAAGGTTTTTTTTCTTTCATCTCCGATTGCTTGAGAATTGTGGGTGTACTAATACCTTTGACCGGTATTGTACGCATTGTAAACAGGTGAAATATGTCAATAAAACATTACTTACTGGTCCCATTATTGTGGCCTGCCAGTGAAACACTGAAACAGATGAAAAAGGAGACAATTAGGTCTACAGCAGGACTGCAGACAGCCAGACACAGGAAACAGTCAAAAACAAGAGGCTGGTAAGCTGCAATAATGAAAATAGGGTTAAGACTGTTACAATATCACCTTACTCGTGGAAAACAGAGCTCCTACACCAATCATGGAGTACACGGACAACCAATAGATAAATGCTGACAGTGGACGGTGGCTACTTCCTGGTAATTTCCACAGGGATCCCAGAAAGTATCCACCAATCACTTGCTGTATTCCGATTGTCAAAAAAAATATGTCCTTTTTCCTGTCCTTGCAACTTTTCCTTTACCGCGCCAGAAAACGTCACAGGGGTCAAGGAAAGGATGGAAGGAGAGATTTATAAGGAATCTTATAAGGAGTCTACTGTGGAATTCAAACCTTCTACTCTACCTTGTGTCGTGGTGTGACGTCCAGTCATATTGACGTGACTGTTCAACATAGCAAACTACAACTTTTACGACAAAAGGCGCATCGTTGCAGTCTCAATTTCACTTGAACCGTCAGTTTTATTTCGGCGAAATTTAGCCCCCTTAATTTGGTGTATTGTCTGTGTCATTGTTGGTTTACTTTCTATTATAAGCCAATGCTAACCAACAATACTAGCTTCACATTTAGATTTATGGAATTTCTCGCCTTGTTTGAATTCAGTAGGTCCCGGAAAACTCCGGTGCTGATGTAAACATTGGCAGCATTGCATTGTGGGGCGGGAATACTACCTTCCTTCTGAAAAGGATAGTCCAGAGCATCCTTTGTGAAAGGACAGATAAGGAATCGTGAAGCTCCTGTCCTTCTCAATAGAAGAAATTTGAACAGTCCTTAGCATGGCTGTCCAGGAAATATTTCCAGTTAATGCGATCTAAAGGATTCTTCCTTGCTTGAATTTGACTATTGGAATTCAGCCACTGTCAGCATTGTTCCCCTAGCCTTCAACAACGTACTCCGTGATTGGTGGTGCTCTTCCGTGGTTTTTTTTTTTTTTTTTTTACCAGTAAGGTGATGTCACAACCACCTTATGCCTCTTAATATACCTGGCAGCAAGGAGGAAATTTGAAATTCACAGACCAAGAAATTAATAGCAAGATCCTCTGTGATACACTGGATCAATTATCATAATGACAGGGTACATATTTACCCAGAAAAACTAGTCTGATCAGACGCATCTCCCATGAATATGGCAGTACTTGTAGAACATGGAGTGTGAGTTGGAGACAGATAACCCCACTGCAATAATCAGGAACAAAACCTCAGAATATATACCCCTCTTGAAAAACCCAAGACGCCGGATGTACTAATAATCGCAGACAAGTGTAGTTTTCTGCCACGTCTGTAATGGTAATCATCTTTCCGCAGTCCCCATTATTGGGTTAACCAGGGGTGCTTTTCTGCGCCTCAAAAGGTAGTCCTCAGTTGACCTAGAGAATCATTGGCTGTCTCCCAATTTCTGTGGGTTTGGGGTTCACCTTTTTTGGGAACCTACACACCACCAGCATCCCCCCCTCAAGCATTACTGGAGCACATTACAGAAGCAACCGTTTTCAAAATTAGAACCCAACTATGTTTAATGTGTCAATCTGTCGTCAGTTTAATTTATTTATTTATTTTTTTTAAATAAATAAACTTTAAAAGAAATGCCTGGGGTTAAGAAGTCTAAAGGCAGCTTGATCCAAAAGAATGAACAGAGCAGTTCTGCCATCACATTCATTGCTACAGAGTAGATCAGGAACTATTCCAACAACAGTTGAATGTGGTCTGTTTCACTGCAATCTACTTGCCTTAATTATGATTTAAATTAATGCCGCCAGAAAATTCCACTGTTGTGCTTTGTAAGAGCACAGGACAGCAAGACTGCTTGTTTGTGGACAAAATTATTATTTTTTTAGTACAAGAATTGCTTTAGAGGGATCCAAACGTCAGCAATAGAATTTCAATAGCCATGCTCTGGCGGTTATCAGTGTGCCATCTTATTTGAGATGTAAACAGATTGTTATCTTGCCATTGAACAATAACAGAAAAAGCACATTTGGTATAGTTCGGATTTAGCATATACTGCTCATGAACTTTTGCTGAAGTCTTTGCGAGTTTGATAGCAAAAACCATGAAGAACAGGACGAACCCAGTGATTTAAAACAAAGATTACAGCCATGGTTCTGGGTTTTCTGGTTCTCTTAATCTACTGCAAATTCAAAGTCCAACATATGAAAGCCATGGCTATGACAGTGGCTTTTTAAATTTTTTTACCAGATAAATGGTATAAAATGGGTTTTCCCTCAATAACGTCTGCGTCGGATCCAATACATTCCACCGTGCAGATCAAGGAAATCTCCCAGCAGGGAATGAATTTGTGTGCCTAACGATGCTTGCCAAAGGGAAGGAAATTAACACACAGGTGGCATTCACATTTTAAGCAAACAAAAGAATGTGCTTTGAATGTGTCATCAGGAATGCATTCTATATTCACGCTCATTTCTGTGCGCCGACTCATTATGACATCACGACTTTACCGTCCGATCGGTGACAGCGTTTCAATGCATTAGCGGTTAGCACCTACCAATATTGCATTGCAAAATTTACAATTTTGCGTTGTGGTTAAATAAAGACCCACTTCTGTCAAACCTGCCTCGTTTGTTCCACTTTGTTTCAAGAAAACAGAAACGGCCATTATGGTTTTGTATTGAGGTTGTTGGTTAGCACAGTTAATTGCCATTCAGTGCTTTTTCAGTGATGTCCCACATACACACGTCACTGGGAATGTTGCTTGCCAAGTCTGGCACTGTAGCTAATCTGACTCAGGTAATGTACCTGCATTCTCCTGCGTTGTTGCTCCAGGTATGAGCTTCTACTCAACGAAGGTAATGGAATGTAAAAAGGAAACAGGCGCCATGGACTTGCTGCTTTGACACAAGGTTTGTGCGTAAACATTCAAACCAGCAGCACATCTACATATACACACACCATGAACAATGATAAACCTGACACACAACCCACGTGAGGCTTTAATACATATGCAAAGTTGGCAGTTCACCTTTTTTTTTGGGGGGGGGGGGGGGGGTTTCCCAGCCATCTTGGTAAGAACAGAAGCTGACATGCAACAGTACGTCATACCTTCTTACGTGACTGTTTCAAAAGCCAGTGAAAAATGTTTGTTTTTTTTATATATAAAAAGATTTCCTCAAATTTTAAGCTGTACATGTTTTTGTGCGACCTACATCAGTTCCGCCAAAAAAATTAATATATTTTTTTCTTACTGGAGTACATCATTAGCACTATATTCTGATGACCACCTTACACTTATTTGAGGACACCCCCAGGCCCTTCGCTAATAACACCTACCATAACTGGCTTTCTGCCAGGGCTTGTGCGTAAGCACCTTCAAATGAACATGTCAATGAATTTTGTTTGCAAATAGTCCGCAAAAGTCTTGTTCGTGCAGGGAAGCATGAGCCTTTTTCAGCCTCATCCGAATGGTTCGAGCCATTCTGAAATTCAACACGAGCACTTGAGTATTTACCGAGAGCCAGGCCGCTGGCAAAGGGAAGCCCACCTGCGTTCATGCCACACTACCTCACACCAGGCATTAATTAATCTGGAGGGAGCTCTCCTTCCAACACCGCCATGTAAAAGGCACTACACGCATGTAAAAGGCACTACACGCATGTAAAAGGCACTACACGCATGTAAAAGGCACTACACGCATGTAAAAGGCACTACACGCATGTAAAAGGCACTACACGCATGTAAAAGGCACTACACGCATGTAAAAGGCACTACACGCATGTAAAAGGCACTACACGCATGTAAAAGGCACTACACGCATGTAAAAGGCACTACACGCATGTAAAAGGCACTACACGCATGTAAAAGGCACTACACGCATGTAAAAGGCACTACACGCATGTAAAAGGCACTACACGCATGTAAAAGGCACTACACGCATGTAAAAGGCACTACACGCATGTAAAAGGCACTACACGCATGTAAAAGGCACTACACGCATGTAAAAGGCACTACACGCATGTAAAAGGCACTACACGCATGTAAAAGGCACTACACGCATGCATTTGCTGGCAGTTATTCACAGTTTACATTTTTACATAGAACCTATTAATACAGCTGGTTGCTTTTTACTGAAGCAATCCAGGTAAAGTACCTAGCTCAAGGGGTAGTGCCGCGGCAGGGAATAAAAAACCCACAGCTTTTTCGGCTGCAAGCCCAGTTTCCCAAACATTATATTGCCGTCTCCAAAATATTTAAAAAATTTTAAAAAATTTTAAAATACAAGAATCCTTCCTGTATATCAGGCTAATAATTGCCGTTACCCAAACCTCCTTTTTCAGGACAATTTATGAAGCTAGCATTTCAGCCTAAAGCCTACTGACATGCAGCAAAAAGTGGGTGGTTGCAGCCTCTATAATGTGGGGTCAAAGCAAGCATGCATGCACCATCTGTAACTGTAGCAACAAGCTCTTTTACCACCCAACTACAACCCGATCAAACCTGGAATTTTAATGCAAAAGCATAACTATTCACTTATTGCGCTGGCAAACTACCAACTGCCGTTGACTGCTCAGACATTACATTTACATTTTAGGCATTTACCCGACGCTCTTATCCAGAGCGACTTACAACTATACGCACACATTATCTCAGTTTAAAAAGCAGGTGTCACAGCTGGGCCCGAGAGAGAGTTGGCGTGTGAGGCAAGGACTGACGTTCTTGTGATTTCCTCTGCACAAATCCAGCCCACAGTGGTCGGGTGTGAATTAATGTGTTAACACAGGTAAAAGTCCCTGGCTCTTCCAACAGGCTCATGTGGTGATAAACCTGTCTGAGTTCAAAGTGATGCATTCTGTGCAGAGGTGTAAAAGGATACAGTTTAACACATAGATATGACATATGTAACAGTAATTTGGAATTCTGAAATTGAATGATTTGGCAGCCATCTTACCTGGGTACAGCTATAATCGGAATCTATGGCAAAGTGTCATGTACTTTATAACCCACTGTGATGTCAGAATCGGATCTCAGAAGCCAGATGGCTGATGATTGGCTCAGATATAAAACCATGGTTACTGGCCATCATCTTACCTGGGTATGGTCTCAAGAATTGTGCCACTAACTATGACATATGTCTCATCTATGGTTCTATATCTATGGTTTAACATGCATGCAGCCGGTACTTACTGTCATCTCCAACAGGTCCTGCTGAACACTGAGCTGGAGGGTCTGCCAAATCATTTAACTCCTGTGTACAGAACAACAGGATTCAAGTCAACCGTCTGCCTCACCCCTCGCCCATTATATAATATCCATTGCCTTTGCAGTGCATCTGCATAGATGAGCTGTGGAAATGACTTTACATGAAGCAAATTTTGTTTCAACTTACACCCTCTTTCTGAACGAGAAACTGAAAGCCCACCATTGATTTTCTCAGGTACATAACATTAGCTTCCATTGCTCACTAACAATATCAAGCGGACCAAAGAAGCACATTCCTGCACATTCCACAGAATTTCTGCACTTCAGTTAATATGCATATTAATTTAATAGGTTGTCATATCATATCCATAACCCCACCACGGAAAACCCCAAACCCAGTGATATTATCCGTCTGCGGAAGCATCACATCATTTACATTGCCATGGGAGGGCGACACCAAGATATCGCGGCGTCCATGTCCATGCAAGTCTATGACGTATGCGACTTCCGCCAAAACAGCAAGTCTGACGTGTGCACGGTGACGTCATATGTAACAGCAAAGCAACTTCTTCAATTCCAGTTTCAAACAAGTTCACCAACTTTGGTTAAAATCCTAATAAACCTTAATTCGCCACTGCTTAGTGCCGACCCATTTGTAATTAAGGTTCAATTCGATTCTGACAAACCACCTTTGGATAACAGAGGCGCTTAATTGAAGCCAAATAGTGATAGACTTGCACATATAACATTAGTCAATTTAGTTCACGTTGCTAGTTTGTGGTGTGATAACGCAAGTAAATGCATCTCTAACGTCGATATCACTTTTCTGGACGCGTTCCGACTATATATCGGTTTAACGTTACTAGTTTACCCAAAACTTAACTGAAATATTTTAGCTAAATCGAACGGTAGCTAGCTAGTTAACTTAGCAGTTTACTCGCCGGTTACCTAGCTAATGCTAACGCTACCAATGTCAGCTGTAGTTGGCCGTTTCACTCCGCTTTAGCTAACTGGCACATTACCGTCAGATAGCTACATAGAAAAATGCAATGGCAGCAACCCGATTCCGATTACTCCACATTAATTAGCTAATGTTAATAAATACCACACTAGCACGACTAACGCTCAATCCCCCACACCCCAAAACACAACCTCACCCTGAACGCTGCTAGGAAAGCACTGGAAAGACTGAAAAGTTGAGTAGGCCCAAAATGCCCGATAAAGCCGAGTGGCTGCTAGGAAGAGGCTAACGGGGCAACCAGCGTCAATTTTGCTTTTCCTTTCTGTTATATTCTGAAGCCAGACAAATGGACTGGCCACCTAGGCAACTCCGACGCTAACTTTACATCCTTAGCTAGCTACGCAGTTCACAAATCGACGGTAAATCGGTAATATACGGCCGCAAGATAGGCAGCATTAGCCAGTAAAATTAGCTATTGTGCTAGCTAACGATACCCACGATACGCTGGGTCGAGCTAACAAGCAAGCGAATTAGTTTGGTACTGCGTTAGCTAGCTAAACAGTAGCCAGTCTTAACGGACCAGCAGGGGTAATAATGATACCCGTTAAAACTTGTTTAGGTTTTAGCTAACTTAAGTGGTTTCTAAAACGCACTTAAGAGTAACGTTATGTCACACAGCTAGTCCAGCTACAAAGTGGAGGGGCCTGGATGTGTTGGTTGTGAACATCGAACAGGGCGCACTGCTTCACTGTCAGGATCTACTCACTGGTGAAAGCGTGCTTTACACGATTTGAAATGTCCGATGAACTCGTCGGTTTTGGTTCCTAGTGATTTTAAAAAGGTTATTCAAAAAATAAAAAAAGGAGTCGTCAAATCTATGTTCACAGGCCCAACGCCGCTCACGATGACTTCCTTACCTTGTGAATTCTTTTCAGAGCCATTGTTGTGCTTGTGCCGCTGTCACTGAAAACGTGTGTTTTATTCGATTAAAATGGCGGTTAAGTTACTTTTTCTAACTGTTGTTCGATGCGTCCCACCGGATTGCAAAACAAACAGGTCTATCTTACATTAGTCAGTGCTCCCCGACCTCACACAACACACCGGGTTGTATAATTTTTAAGGCGAAACTGAAAGACAGTAGAGTGGAACCGGGGGTCCTTCCTCCTGCAGCAGCGGCTACCGCATTACTCCCTAAGCGGCGATGACACGAAACGCTTCCGCCAATATACACATCCGCCAGCGCATCAAAATCCCGTTCTAACATCAATTGCGCGCGCCGACCCTGGTTTTATAGCCGTAGACCTATGGAACATTGCGTCATTTTGGCTCGCTGAAGAGGAAAGAGTGCCGTTCGGTCAGAGGAGTAGATTGAGCCAAAATGTCCTGATAACCTTATTCAGTTTCGGGGTACGTCACCATTTAGCGATAGTGTGGCACATTCTTAAACATTTTTATATAAGCTACTTGTGATTTGGTAGACATATTCTCATTATTAGTTCACGTGTTCCATGTAAAACGACCTAATCTATTCGGTCGTTAGTGTGCATTTATGACGGGCTGGGTAATAAAAAACATTCCACCCGGATAGAGGAAGTTAGTAATAGAAAAATAAGCGGAGGGATACATAACAAGTTCTCGCTCGTTTCCCAGTCATTTCTATCGCGAGAACCAGTCATTGAGGAAACTTGCCCCGAAATTGGATCAGGTTGATATTTTCAGCATCTCCACGAAGACTCATACTTGATTATGACGTTGAGAATGAAAAATATAACTACCGCAGAGCCCAGATATATAGGAGTGATGATGTCAAGTAGCTGAATATAAAGATATTATTATCGTTATTATTATTATTATTGTTATTATTATGATGATTATTATTATTATTATTGTTATTACACAGATTTTTTTTTTTTTTTATTACACAGATTTTTTTTTTTTTTTTTTTTGTTTTGTTCTGTAACCACTATAAGAGTCAGTCAAGTTCAGCCCATCGCAGCAACACGAAAAGCAGACTGGTCACTTGTATTGGAACTACAGTAAAACAGATAATTAAACCTGCTTTCAATCTTTTAGGTGATCTCAGTGAACAAAGCCAACATAAGAACACAACAGGCACCACAGCTCGTCAGCTGGCGTTGGTGATTGGTTGGAAGCATTCAGTTCTGTATATCGCTACTGTCTCAACCCACTGTAGCCCCGAAGAAATATAGCGTCTTATCGTCATTAATCTGGTTTACAGCTACCGTACAGCCAGCCAGTGTAGTTGTCTTTGACTGAGGTATGAACCTTTGCCCTTCCAATGTTCAATCCACTGTCCCCAAAGGCCTCTGGTATAATTTATTTGTATTTTTTTTTAACTTTACTGCTTAACTTACTGGCTAAAGCCGATTATTTCACAGCCTATAAAATGCTTAATATATATATATTCATAGCAGACCCATCGCAGATGAAGACTTAAGATGGTTAGATGTATCTCATGTATTGTAAATCCCTTATCATACTACATCTGTTGTCTATTTCCCTAATTCGTGTTTAGCAACAGAAACTGTTCTGCTGTAAAAACTGTCAAGCACACTCAAGTGTATAGGAGTGAGTTGGACATTGGGGGTAGGCGGAAGTTATACTAAACCTTTTTGAAATCCTGTGCCGAAATAATAATGTTATTATTATTATATATATTTATATATTGCCTGTTTAACCCCCTCTGCCCAATAAATGCAGGCAGCCACATGATAACCACTCTGTGAATCTTTCGCATTACCATAATCAGCCATACCGTAACCACGGTTGGTCCTACGGTCATCTATACCGTATCTAAGTGCAAGCAGCCCCAGATTATCTGTTGTTAATCAAATACATTACACATTAATTTACAATTTAAAAAAGCTTGAATGCATCCACCTGAGTTATATTAGTAACAGTGGCAGACCTGTCACCTGGTTAACAACATTCCCAGATGAGTAAAAGTTTGTGCAGCATCATTCAAGTATACAAATCATATAAAAAATAATAGATCCATATAGTTAATATAAAAAGCAATTATATGAATATAAAACCACAACGAACGCTATAACAATCCTAAAGTAATTATAGAGGATTGTTATGGTAGGATAGTAATTGCTTCCAGCCACACTGTATCCATTAGTAACAACACTGCAGCAATAATTACATAATGTAATAACAACTACACCATTGCCTATGTTATCTAGAGCAGAGCATGTCTCCTCAAAGTCTTATGGCTATATGGTGCACCCACATAACATCTCTTAACAAAAAATATTTTAACTTCAGGAGGAATGTCGAAATCCCTGGTTTAACAACAATAATAATAGTAATAATAATAATAATAATATTATTGTTATTATTATTATTATTATTATTATTATTATTATTATTATTATTATTATTATTATTATATTATAGCACCTATAACGCATCCAGTGTTTCACAGACAAGCTTTCACTGGCAAGTTCCTCAGCAAGTGTCATGTTACTACCATAATGTGCTGCATTGCGTTTGCTGTCTCGTATCCAGCCCCTCTCCTCTTGTTTTCTCAGCTATTATACTCTCAGATTAGATTCTGTCTCGTAATTTTGTATTGAGAATATTATTTACGTTAATCGGAAATTCAAATTTATAGGCGTGCAGTTGCAGGTGGTAGTGTAAATGCTCAACTAACCCATTTCAAATAATACAAATAATTATTAATTTTGTAGCTACAACATCAGTCCTTTTTTCCGCATGTGTGGTATCTAAACATGCACATGTTGATTACGTTTTTATATAGTGTTCCTCCGTTGAGAAGACATGGTAGGCTGTGTCATAGTAGCTATGACTAAAGACAAATTGTACATCTCAGAGAACATATTACATGTGTTTCCCTGAAAAATAAATATGTTTTGCATACAATTACTTATTTTATGAATGTACCTTATCGAAACCTCATCAAACCAACTTCTGTGTAAATATTAACGTCCGAAATGTGCGTTTCTTATCCGTGTTTGGCATTCGTCCAGTATTTTCACGATGACATTCCCCTTCCCCAGAAACTCCCAGTTTTCGTTTGTTGCGGCCAATTTGACAGTCAACTGTTACCCAGCGACCAAATGGCCGCCCCTGCGCAGCATTGACAGTGAATGATTACTATAGGACCCCCAACTCCTACACGCAAAGACAAATGTGGAGAGCGGCATGGAATTGCAAAACATGGCGCGTGAATTTTGGGAAACCCCGGCTTTGCCTCCACCTGATGGCGGTGCGAGGCAGTCCCTGGAAGCGAGTGCGTGGGAGTTCCCTCTTTCGCCATGTCGGGGTGGTGCAAGCGCAGTGAGGATCTCCCGAACTGAACAGCATCTCTCTCTCTCTCTCTCCTCCTCCTCCCCTCCCCCTTTTCTCGTTCTCCATCCTCCCCCACACGGCAACCCACCAGCAGCCCTAGCATCCCTCCTTCCCCGGGTAACAGCAGTCCTTCCCAGCCCAAGCGGTGATACACGGAGGGACGCAACCGAGTGATGCTACTGCAGCAACCGCATCCCGCACCAGCGAAAACACACCACAAATAAACAGTCACATCTGCAGGAGGAATTAAAAACGTGCTCGTGCTCTAGACGGCAACTGCTCATGAAGATGTCTAACGTTGACATGGTCTTGAACGCCGCCGACCGGGTGGTCAAATGTAGGTGTATTTTCCCTATTAAATATATTTCATTAAATAGACATCATTACTTCGGGTTTGACTTGCTTTGGGATACTTGTTTATCGTCACTGTCGCTGTCGTTTGTGTGTTGCAAGTTCCTGACTCTCGCGTGTTTTGTGTTTACTGGGAAGGTTTAATTAATCAGATTAAATACCATGGTTTTTCTCTCTCTTTTGAGACATTACCGAGAAACAGAATGCAGTGAGACTGCGTTTTGGTCCAGCAAAAATGTAGCTACGTGGGAAAGGAATCTTCCCCGTTCTCTGCTGTTTTTAACGTATCAGCGACATTTCGATGTCACGTTTTGCGTTGATCCTTTTACTGTACGGATGGACCAACAGATGATGGTTAAATGAAGCAGAGTTGTTTTGGATGTCTTTGCGGCCACTGCGCGAGGCGGTGATGCAGCAGGATTTCACGAGCACATCGAGTCTCTGCGCCTCGTGAATACGTGTAGCGTTACAGAATACACTGGAGGGGGGAGTGAGAGAGAGAGAGGGAGGGAGGGAGAGAGAGAGAGAGAGAGAGAGAGAGATGCGATTAGCATCTCGTTCCGATGAGACACTTGCCGTCTGAAGATGACAGCGAAAGGAAGACTTAAAGGTAAAATGTTATTATTTAATGACCTTATGTATCTAAAATTGACCTGTTAGACATGCAAGCTCTCCACAAAAGGTCGAAAACTACCAATTTTATAAACAAAGCCGGAAATTGATGTAGTATCAGCAATCAAACTGTACGAATGTTCACTCCGCTGACCTAGTAAAATGTGCCAGATTAACGCGTGATTGTATGGTGATACAATTAATGCTTTCGGAATTTTTCTGCGACCGGAAAAGGCGATGGAAGCCTGTATGGTGTAATCTGTATGGACTACACAGGTAGCTACGCTCTGTGATTTAATGATTTTTATTGATGTCTTAATGAGAATGGAATTAATACGAATACGTTTGGTGTCTGTAGGTTACGAGATTATAGAGGTGAACCCGATATTTACGTCTGGTGCGGCCTATGTAGTGTATACTTCGATGACATCTACCCCTTTCGAAACCTGCCATATTATTTGGAGCTTTTTTTGTCAATTCAGTGGAAATGTCGCTTTTAATTATAGCCAGTGTCCTCGCGCGCTTAGCGAAACCTTCGGAAAAGATGCGCCTCGATGTGCGAAACTGCGAATATAGCCTTTCCTGTTCCACATTAACAACATTTGCTTTTTCTGAGCCATGGTCTATTTTGAGGTAGTGGGGCACCACTGACAGCGGAATGTCTGGGAAAATGGAGTTTCACATTGTCTTGTTGCGTATTAGCGTGTCGTTGATGGAGGTCGCGCACGATTTTTTTTATTGCGATCCCCATTGTTTTTAAATGGGAGCTTTTACGTGTCTGAGCATATGTGGGAGGGTGACGTTGTGGTGATAACCATGGTTAAAACAGTAGACTACAGCACTTGCGTTTAATCTCGCGTAGGCCTACATAGTTAATAATTGTCATTATAATACAGTAGCCTAATACTACACTTGCTGGACCATATCTGTTGATGGAGATGAGAGGGGAGGTAGAGCGGGCGTTGCTATTTGTTTGGATGAGCCTGTTTTTTCTGATGCGCGAGTGTGTGATAGGTAATGATGGATCTGCAGGCACGCAGTACTTGGCCGTGGTGCCCGCGGTCGAACGCACAGCAAGCGCGGCTACTGCGCTCGACATCCCATAATCGCTGCACGCAGCAGTCTATGACCGCTGCCACGCACAGCAACGCGACCTATACGACGAGAGCACACTGCAAAACGGCCCTTCTGCGCAGCTGTTTGCAACGGCTGCGCAGAGTGCAAGTACGGGATCTATAGCACCTTGCAGTGGGACTGTGCGCGCGGAGACATACGGGTCTAGGAGCAGTTCTGCAGAGTGCGCTGCATTTTTGTAGGGCACGCGGATGACGCATCGACGCTGTAATTCAGAAAAAAAGCAAGTTGTGGAATAACGGGACAGGCCGCCCGGTGGGAGATCCTGTTGCACTATCAGGGTGCAGGGACGTGCATTCTGTGGGGAACTCTCTGTAGTCTCGCTCTTAACACCTCTGTAGCTGTTGAGTTTGGCTAAAAAGCTTGGCAGATTTTCTTAATAATGTTTTGTGCTTACGGTACTCTGGGGAAGGAGGAGAACAGGGATGGGCAGGGGCGGGATGGAGAGATCTTAAAGTGATCGAGGACAGAGGGCGGAGAGAGAACATAACAGGTGAAACGGAGAGAGAGGGAAGAGTGGAGATGGAGAAGATGTGTGTGTGTGTGTGTGTGTGTGTGTGTGTGTGTGGGAGAGAGAGAGAGAGAGAAGCAGGATGAGGAGTAGACCTGTGATAGGAGCAAGGATTGTAACGGGTGGGAAGAGAGAGAGAGAGTGTGTGTGTGTGTGTGTGTGTGTGAGAGAGAGAGAGAGAGAGAGAGAGAGAGAGAGAGGAGAGAGAGAGAGAATGGGTGGTTTCCAGCTCCACCCCTGCACGGTTTGATATGTTTAGTGCGGTATAGAGTGTGTCTGTTTAGTGCAGTAGGGAATGTACTGTATGTCACATTCAGTATAAAACAGTGCATGTCCTGTGTAGCACAGTGTACAGTGAGTGCCATGTTTGACAAAGTCAATCTCCAGCACAGGACAGAGTATAATGTAATGTGGAGTAGGGGATGTGACCCATGTTTAGTATAGTACAGAGTCTGCTTTCACTCTCGGACAAAAAGGTATGAAAAGGTGCCTAAAAAGGTACAAACGCTTGTCACTGGGGTGGTACCCTAGTAGCTCACATAAAATTGTACCCTTAGTAACGTAATTGATTTGTACCTTTTTTGCTTGTAAAATGTACTTATTAGTACATTATTGTTCTTTCAGGGTACATTTGGGAAACCTGTTCCTTAAATAACAAAACATGTACCTCCACCGTACCTTCATTTCTGCGAGTGTCGTGTGTAATACCGTACAGAATGAGTGTGTAATACTGTACAGAATGAGTGTGTAATACTGTACAGAATGAGTGTGTAGTACTGTACAGAATGAGTGTGTAGTACTGTACAGAATGAGTGTGGCACAGTGTTATTTCGTGCTTAGGACAGCACACAGTGTGTCATTATGAGCAGTAAGGAGTGTGTTATATATTTCAGAACAGGTGTCAGTGTCCTGATTAATATAGTACATAGTTTTAGCCCTGTTTGTATGGTATGAGCGGTGCGTTACCCATAATACAGCACATTGTATTCTTTATAATGCATAGAGCATGTATGTTGTGTACAGTCGAGTATTTGAATTGTGTGTGCTAGTTTGTGTAAAGTTTGAGCTGTTTCACAGAAGGCGTGTCTTATATTAGTGTTTTGACCAATCATTGCACTTACATTTTAAGAATTTAGCAGATGTTCCTGCCTAGAGTGACTTAGACAGCTTGCCTTCTTCCTTTTTTTTTTTTAACTCACAAGCCATTTATACAGCTGGATATTTACTGAAGCGATTCAGGTGAAGTACCTTTGCTCAAGGTAACGACGGCAGCAAACCCACCTGGGAATCAATCAAACATGGCTGCAACCCGGTTTCCTAACCATTACGCTACTCTGCCGTCATAATCACTTCCATTTTGCCGTCGTTCGAGACAGCAGTGCGACAAGGAAGGAGGTAAATCTGTATGATGACGAGGGAGAGGAAGAGAGGAAGCCGTGTGTTTAAGATTCAGTGAATGTAACCAGGTGTAAAGCCGGCAGGTGCAGATGAGGACACGCATTATCCCCCCTGGGAATTAGGGAAGAAGGTGAGGTCTGCAATTACTCTTTAAAGGTACCTTCAGGGATGCAGTCATGTGATAACTGTTTTAACCAATAAACGAGTCTTGTAAAAATAGGTAGAGCTTGGTAACTACGATCAAAGCTAGAGGTATGAAACTGACAAACAACAGAGCTGGATTTGATTTTTTTTTTGCACTTGCAGCGGTTGATTGAGTTATTATTATCACAAATGACAAGAAAGTATAAGACGTCTAGACATAGAAATGGGGGGGGGGGGGGGGACTGTCAGCTAGGCTGCCGGATTTTGAAAATCTGTATAATTGCTAATCACATGTTCAAACTACTTGTCACATGAAGCCGTTTTTGGAGTAGACAGGAATGACAACTTTGACTCACAACAGTGAGTTTGTCAAAGTTAGCAGAATTGTCAAAGTAAGTGAATTAGGCTACCATCCTCATATCACATGTCAGTTTTTTTTGCCTTGCTGTTTTCATATATAAATATAAAATAGAAATAAACAGTATCACTTGTTTCCCCTCTCTTTTATGTTTCCCGTCAGTTCGGTGGTGTAGCGTCAGGAGGAGTATTTATCAAAACCAATTTTAAAAGAAGTGCAGATGTTAGCTGTGACCACAGATTATTAAATTCATAAGCATGATTGCAACGTGGCTGTATTTATAAAGTGCTGTGCTCTATAGCGGTACAGTGCAGGTCAGAAGAGTGTGTCCTTTAACATCCGTGTGTGTGTGTGTGTCTGCATGTGTGTGTGCGTGTGTATGTGTGTGTGCGTGTGTGTGAGTCTTTTGTATGTGTGCGTGTGTGACTGTGCATGTGTATGTGTGAGTGGAGTCCATCTCTCAGACAGAGAGCATTCCAGCGTGCCCGCGAATGCAGGCGTGTTAAATCTCTGCCATTAGCATGTTTCTCACACCGCGTGTGGGCGCGAACAGCAGCCCTGTGGGGGGATTGACACAGACGGCGGGTCTGTCAGGTGTCAGTAGCACAGTGGCAGAACTTCCCGCCTTTTTTTTTTTTTAGAGGCGCACAGCGTTCCCAGAGCGTTGCGGGATCGTTGCGGGTAACGTTGTGGTAACACCAGCACAGGATTGCCCTCTTCTCTCCTAGAATACGCCTTTGGACCTGTTCACTCTACTCTCCTCGACTTATTAAAGCACAACTGAGGTGGCTTTCAGATGAATGATTAATACGCTGCTTAACAAATCTATTAAACCACTCAACATGTACATCTAATCAGAAATTCAGTTTTCTGTATAGGGTTAGTTAGTGTTCAAAAGAAACCTGCTTACTAGCCCCTAAAATGGTGATTACTGAAAAATGCAACCTGTTGCACTAGGTGAGGGGGCAGAGAAACCGGGTGGGGTTGGGGGGGTGCGGTTTGGGGTTGTGCACATAGGCCTGAAACCGGGTTGGGGACATTGTGACAGGAGCGGGGTAAGGATGAGGTCGCTTCTCTTGTATTGAAAATCTCGTCCCTGACAGAAGGTTCCGTTCACGTTCACTGTCAACCAGTTAGCGCTGCTGTATGATAAAAGGGACGGATCGGAACGCCGTATGATAAAAGGGACGGATCGGAACGCCGTATGATAAAAGGGACAGATCGGAACGCCGTATGATAAAAGGGACGAATCGGAACGCCGTATGATAAAAGGGACGGATCGGAACGCCGTATGATAAAAGGGACGGATCGGAACGCCGTATGATAAAAGGGACGGATCGGAACGCCGTATGATAAAAGGGACGGATCGGAACGCCGTATGATAAAAGAGACGGATCGGAACGATTAAAGTTTTTATTTCCCAGTTGTCGCATTCGCTGTCCCATTCAGAGACACGCTTACAACTTGGAGATGTCACTGTAGTTTTATTTATTTTTTAAATGCACGTATTTACTTAGTAGATGCCCATAACCAGGATGAATGTCTTGGCTTGTGATTTTCACATACTCCGTAACTCGATGAGGGAGCCAGGTTTTTTTTTTTCTTTGCAGGAGCGTCGCAGCAGTGTAGTCTTTGGCTTACAGAGAAGGGCTCTGCCTGTGATAATAACGCACCATCGAGTGCGTCATCCCTCAGAGCGTGCGTCCCCCCACGCACGGTACGCACTCACAGGCTGTGTAACCCCACGCCCGGTACGCACTCACAGGCTGTGTAACCCCACGCACGGTACGCACTCACGGGCTGTGTAACCCCACGCACGGTACGCACTCACAGGCTGTGTAACCCCACGCACGGTACGCACTCACAGGCTGTGTAACCCTACGCACGGTACGCACTCACAGGCTGTGTAACCCCACGCACGGTACGCACTCACAGGCTGTGTAACCCTACGCACGGTACGCACTCACAGGCTGTGTAACCCCACGCACGGTACGCACTCACAGGCTGTGTAACCCCACGCACGGTACGCACTCACAGGCTGTGTAACCCTACGCACGGTACGCACTCACAGGCTGTGTAACCCCACGCACGGTACGCACTCACAGGCTGTGTAACCCCACGCACGGTACGCACTCACAGGCTGTGTAACCCCACGCACGGTACGCACTCACAGGCTGTGTAACCCCACGCACGGTACGCACTCACAGGCTGTGTAACCCTACGCACGGTAGGCACTCACAGGCTGTGTAACCCCACGCACGGTACGCACTCACAGGCTGTGTAACCCCACGCACGGTACGCACTCACAGGCTGTGTAACCCCACGCACGGTACGCACTCAGGGGCTGTGTAACCCCACGCCCAGGGGCTAAACATGCACCAGCTCGCCGCGTCAGGTGTCGGTAGCACAGTGGCAGAACTTCCCGCCTTTTTTTTTAGAGGCGCACAGCGTTCCCAGAGCGTTGCGGGATCGTTGCGGTTAACGTTGTGGTAACACCAGCACAGGATTGCCCTCTTCTCTCCTAGAATACGCCTTTGGACCTGTTCACACTATTCTCCTCGACTTATTAAAGCACAACTGAGGTGGCTTTCAGATGAATGATTAATACGCTGCTTAACAAGTCTATTAAACCACTCAACATGTACATCTAATCAGAAATTCAGTTTTCTGTATAGGGTTAGTTAGTGTTCAAAAGAAACCTGCTTACTAGCCCCTTAAATGGTGATTACTGAAAAATGCGACCTGTCCCATTTTTTTTTTTTTTTGGAGGGTGGGGGAGGATGGGGTGGTCAGTAAAGGTGTGATTTGTGTGGCCAACAAAACTCTTTCCCCATATTTAATTTCCTCAGAAAGCCGCCGTTTCAGTGGACTGCTCACTGCCACGGGAGGCAAAAAGCTCGGCGGCTCCCTCTGGAGGTTATCCAGGGGTAGAGCGATTGCTACAGCACCATAGACTGTCCTCACACCTTTACTGACCGCTGCCCCGCTCCCCCCTAACCTCCCCTGAGTGGGACGGGGTGTATTTTTAGTCAGTTGTGAGAGCGTTGTGGATAGAGGGTGCTCTAATGAGAGCAAGCTGTCAGGCCTTGGCCCATTGTTTGTGTCGTTTGTGTACAGATGGTCTTTCGCGAGCAAAGTGTGCATTAATTGCACAGCTTCAAACGGCTCTTTTAAAAAAAAAAAGAAAACCCTTCAAAGACGCGTCACGCTGCACGGCTGATCTGGGTCACAGACAGGGGGGATATGCAGGCGCATACACGCATACACACACACACACTCACACACCCACACATACACACACATGCATTCACACACACAAAAACACACACACACGCACACAAACACACGGACACACACGCACACAAACACACACGCACACGGGACTTCTCCCTGAGTGAAACTCGCTCGCACACACACACGGGTACGGGGATTTCAGCAGCCCTAATTTGGGGTGGTCTGATTCAGCCGTGACAGCACTGCAGTGGAGAATCATAATTAAAGTCTACCAGTTGCACCAGTTTGTGGGGAGTGTTGTAGGGGGTTAGCACTAGCCTTGTTCATTAGGAGTCACTGTAGGGGTTAGCGCTTAGCGCTGTGCTTTACGAGTCACCGTAGTGATTACCGTTAGCTCTATGCAATAGGAGTCACGTGGAGTGTAGCGCGTAGCGTGTAGCGCATAGCTCAGCTGTGGCCCTCCCCACCACCTCTTGGGCCCTGGAACATGCAGGACTGTAAGCGGCCTACTTTCCAAAGTGTGATTCTAGGCCATTATCTGTGTTGGTCCTGGTGGGGCTCCGTCAGGCCCCGCAGATCCTGTGGAACAGTTGCGCTCACGGAGGCCCCTGACCAGTGTCGGGGCCCGAACGGAGGGGCCCCTCCGCTGGGCTATATGCGTGAACGGGTGACCATGGACTGAGGACAGATGTGGAATGTCGTGTTGTATTGTGGCACTGTGTAAAGGACCTCTTTGGCCCTGTTCACACTGCAGCTAAATACGGTTGTCCCTCCTCATTTTAGTGCTTAATCCGGTCAAACTCACACTTCGTACGGTTATGAACGAGATCGACAGTCCTGTTCGGAACGGGTAGCGAGTTGACTCCTGTTCCTGTGCAAATGATCGAGAACGGGAGTCGACAACTGGTGGCATATGCGCAGTGATTAACTGCACAACGCTCCCTGCGTTCCATAGAGCGTGCTCAGGGTGACATAATAGAAGCTTTAGTTGACATTGCTCGCTTCATTCACTACCAGATCAGATGTGGAAACACGTTTCTTCCGGCTTCTCTCAAAAGAGGAATGGCCGCATCCATGTTTGTTGACATTGAAGATCACACGTTTACCCCCGCGCGATAATTTAAATGCGAGATTTACGTTCAGAGCAAATATCACGCTATTACAAACTTACTTGACACCATTGTAAATGCAAGAGCGAGTCCTGTTACTCATTCATACTTGTAACAACTTGTAAGTGTTCTCGGTCTTCTAAAATGCGTGTGTGTGTGTGTACGGACACAGAACATGAGCGACTCCAGCTAAAATGCAAGTGTTGCACGGGGCCTTAGTGCAGGGGTGTGCTGCAGGAGTGGGGTGCTGTTGATTGATTGATTGATTGATTGTTTAAGTGTCTTGTAGCCTACTTGTTGCCCAGTCCCTGAAGGCTTATAAGACGCTGATGCCTCGGGACATGAACACGTTTCTTTACCTTGCATTTCAATATCTAGACATATACATACAGTACCAGTCAAAAGTTTGGACACACCTACTCATAGAAGGTTTTTTTCCGTTATTTTTACTGTTTTCCACATTTTGGAATAGTAAAGACATCAAAACTATGAGATAACACAAATTAAATTATGAAAAAACCAAAAAAGGGTTAAACAAATTTAAAAAAGTCTTATATTTTAGATTCTTCAGTAGCCACCCTTTGCCTTGATAACGGCTTTGCACATTCTTGCCATTCTCTCAAACAACTTCTGTGGTAAACAGGTATTCCACAGGTAAAAAGGTGATGCCATCATGACTGTATAAAAGGATATCAAAAGACTCCTGATATCTTATTTCCAGGTACTCTTAGAAGCGATACTATAACCTTTCTGCATTTGAATGGATCGTTCCTCCTAGACCTGATTATCACAGGTGGTTTGCTTTCAAAACATTAGCATTATCTTCCTATATGCTCCTAAAACCCCCTAAATTAATTTTTGTCCGCCGTAGGGGACATGAGTCTCTGGTCTTAATCTCAAGAACTACATGTTCTATGCTGAAACCTACACTACAAGGGACATTCAATAAAAATAAGAGAAATAATATTTTTGAAAATATTTTCACTGCAACATGTTTTTTTTGCGTCATCCAAGACATTTGCATTATGTCAAAATAATTAAAATGCGTACACTCTTTTTTCTGCCAGGTCTCAGGAGGATAAGAGCATGATGTTAACACCAAGATGACATTGTACAGGCAGGATTTAGAGTGATGCTGACAGCTCTGTGGCCCAGTGGTGGACGTGTAACCGGGCCAGCTGTCTCAGTGTCAGGCTTTCAAAAGCTTCCTTGAGCTTTTGGCTCAACCTGACTGTCACTGTATTGTTTAGCGTTAGCTCTATGCATTAGCAGTCACTGTAAAGGGTTAGTGTTAGCTCTATGCATTAGGAGTCACTGTAGGGGTTAGCGTAAGCTCTATGCATTAGGAGTCACTGTAGGGGTTAGCGTAAGCTCCATGCATTAGGAGTCACTGTATTGTTTAGCGTTAGCTCTATGCATTAGGAGTCACTGTAAGGATTAGCGTTAGCTCTATGCATTAGGAGTCACTGTAGGGGTTAGCGTTAGCTCTATGCATTAGGAGTCACTGTAGGTGTTAGCATTAGCTCTATGCATTAGGAGTCACAGTAGGGGTTAGCGTTAGCTCTATGCATTAGGAGTCACTGTAGGTGTTAGCGTTAGCTCTATGCATTAGGAGTCACAGTAGGTGTTAGCGTTAGCTCTATGCATTAGGAGTCACTGTAGGTGTTAGCGTTAGCTCTATGCATTAGGAGTCACAGTAGGTGTTAGCGTTAGCTCTATGCATTAGGAGTCACTGTAGGTGTTAGCGTTAGCTCTATGCATTAGGAGTCACAGTAGGGGTTAGCGTTAGCTCTATGCATTAGGAGTCACTGTAGGTGTTAGCGTTAGCTCTATGCATTAGGAGTCACAGTAGGGGTTAGCATTAGCTCTATGCATTAGGAGTCACAGTAGGTGTTAGCGTTAGCTCTGTGCATTAGGAGTCACTGTAGGGGTTAGCGTTAGCTCTATGCATTAGGAGTCACTGTAGGGGTTAGCGTTAGCTCTATGCATTAGGAGTCACTGTAGGTGTTAGCGTTAGCTCTATGCATTAGGAGTCACAGTAGGGGTTAGCGTTAGCTCTATGCATTAGGAGTCACTGTAGTGATTAGCGTTATCTCTATGGATTAGAATCACTGTAGAGGTTAGCGTTAGCTCTATGCTTTAGGACTAACTGACTTGTGGAAATCTGACTGATCATGAAATAGACCAGCAAAAAAGCTTACATTTACAAAGACACATGTCCTGAATATGACTTCAATCTTTTTTTATAATGAAAAAAATACTAGGCTAATTAATGTGAGAATCCACCATCAACCATAGGCAAGAGATTAATTTTATTTAGGCTAATTGTGTCTGATGTTAGCATTAATTACAGCACATTAATTACAATGAACCTAAATCAATTCATTTAGATTGAATTATAGCCGAGCGGCATTTAGATAAAAAGTAAAATGATCCTTTGTGAAGAGCGCACAGTTATCCTTTAGCTGTAAGACAGCAAGAGTGCTCAGGGTTCAGTCGAAAACAAACGGCCTCCCGACAACGGCGGTGACGTCTGCCTGTGTGACGCATTTGCCCGCGAGGATACCGTCGTCATCCTCCCCAGATGTCGCTGGTGAATAATTTCCAAACGGGTGGCGTCGTCAGCAGATGCGCCGCTCTTTAATTGCATTCGGTTCTGGTTGAATGTTGACAGCGTGGAATGACACACAAGGAAGAGGCTCCGGAGCACAGCACATAACAGCGTCTGTACTGCCAATAATATTTGCACGTTTCCCCAGGGAACTAGGGCAGCAGGGAGGCAGGCAAACCGAGCACAACTCGAACGTTGCATTGTGAATCCGGTAGATTTCTGGTCGGCCTGTACCAGAAATTACGATAAACAAATGAAGCTTCAAGAAAATTAATACAAGTCTGAAGTAATTTTCTTAGCCTCAACAAAAGACAGCCACACCGGAAAGAAGTTTTGACAAGTGTTTTAGTCTTGTAATGAGATTTTAAAATCCTATTTGTTTTCTCTCAAGTAGAAAATATTAGCTTGTTTTGAGTTACATTTCACTTTGTGAATTTGTCTTACCCCATTGGAAAATATTGAAATTAGTCAATTTGTCTCACCTCATTGGCGATGTCTTTGTCTTATTTAGCAAAAACAAGTAATAGAAATAAAATGTTAAGTCTAAATATAACACAAAAATACTTAAGATTGACTTATTTTTTTTGGTTTTTGCAGTGCATAACCAGACTATGACCAGTAGACCTGTGGGACTGGACACAGTAGGGTTCATTCAGTGGTAAATTGCAAGGGTTCCTTCATTCTGACTCCCAGTAATGTGTTCAAGTGCTGACGGGTTACAGTACCAGCTGTCAGTGAGAGCCTGATACTTTCATTTCCCCATCCCACAAATACACTGTTTCTATGCTTCTGTAACCTGCTGCTATACTTCTGTGCCATGATACCGTTCACAGATGATGTCGGACATTCTATGCTGTATGAGGGAGCTTACGTCAAGACTATCACTCCCCAATGGGACAGTTATAGGGACCTCAGTGTATTGGGGTAGTTGGAAGTAAACAGGTCAAATTAAGCAAGATGCCACGTAACATATTCGCCCAGGGAACCCGTGGGCCAATCAGAGCTTTTGAAGCACACATCGGGGCACTGTTGATTCATATGTTTGGGGGCGGAGCTACCGTCTGCATCGGGAAGTTAATGCAGTGCAGTAATTATATATTTACTTCAGAACATTACTCTGACGCTGCATTTGTTTTGCCAAAAAAAAAATGGAAAAACATTCAGATGGAACGATAACAAAGAGAGACTTGCAAAGTCTGTTTTCTGTTAAGCAGCTTTGTCCAAAATAAAATGTTATTCAGACACAATTTTAAATTCCAATGCTTTGCCAGAGATAATTAGTGTTGATTACATTTGTCTATGTCTAGTGTTCAAAAATGAAAGAATAACCTTGAACTAACCGAAACGAATCGATCGGTCTGTCTGGCTGCCCACGTTTGTTGTTGTTGGACAGACGCAGAATGTGCGTAAATAAATGAGGCTGAAATCCTCGTTTATCCCAGTGAATCCCAATGGAGGGGCAAACAGTCATGCTGGGAGTTATCAGTTTGGCAAAAACAGGATCTGAGAGGCAGTGGTGGAACTGGGGGGGGGGGGGTTTAACTGAAGCCTGGCCACCTCACTGGCCACCCAAACTCGCCTTGGCAGAATTAGCGTTTCATAGAGGCGGCACCCCAGAATCCCCATTGAAAATGTTCTGTTGCCACCACTGTGGTCAGAGCTAGAGGGGACTATGAGAAATGGGAGATATGTGTGTGTGTGTGTGTGTGTGTGTGCGTGTGTGCGCATGTGTTTTTGTGTGTGTGCGTGTGTGCGCGTGTGTTTTTGTGTGTGTGCGCACATGCGTGTGTGTGTGTGTGTGTGTGTGTGTGGAGCATGTGTGTGTGTGTGTGTGCGCATGTGTTTTTGTGTGTGTGCGCGTGTGTTTTTGTGTGTGTGCGCATGTGTGTGTGTGCGTGTGTGTGGAGCATGTGTGTGTGTGTGAGCATGCATGTGTATGTGTGTGTGCCTGTGTGTGTGTGTGTGTGTGCGCGCGCGTGTGTGTGTGTGTGTGTGTGTGAGCAGCTGGAACAGGGTTTCCTCTCTCTCCGGGAGTCAGAACAGAGAGGGTGCTGTCTGTGACTCTATCTGAATGGTACATACACACATACACACACACTCACAGCCTTTATTTAGCTATATGAGTGAATTATTAAAGCAGTGCTGCACTGCACAGAGGCCTTATATAATGAAGCTTCCCTGGGGTACAGTGGTGAGAGAGAGAGAGAGATAGAGTGAGTGATAGTGAGATGAGACAGATAGAGTGAGAGAGACAGAAGGGGGAGTAAGAGAGCGAGGGAGAGAGGGAACTTGAGAGAGGGGGAGAAATGGAATGAGTGAGGGAGGGAGTGTGAGAGAGAGAGAGAGAGACCATTGCAGTCATTGTGGATCTCACGTGTGTAAACTTGCACACGGACACGCTTGCATGTACCCGCATGTGCCCTTACACAAATGTACATTAGTTCAGCCCCCCGCCACACACACATACACACACACAGACACACACACACACACACATTGAAACCCATTGTGCGCCTCTGTCCACTTTAAATACTATTCACGCACTTTCATCTGAAACAATGAATTTTCTCTCTCTCTTCCATCTGAAACATATTGCATTTTCATGCTTGGTTTGGTGCCAACGCATGGTATTTGCAGACAGTGTGTGCAGGTGCATGTGTGTTTGTGTATGAGTGTGTGTGTTTCTGTGTGTGCGTGCGTCTAACTGTGTATGTGTGTGTGTGTGTGTGTGTGTGTGTGTGTGTATGTGTGTGTGTGTGTGTGTGTGTATGTGTGTGTGTGTGTGTGTGTGTGTGTGTGTGTGTGTGTGTGTGTTTCTGTGTGTGCGTGCGTCTAACTGTGTGTGTGTGTGTGTGTGTGTGTGTGTGTGTGTGTGTGTGTGTGTGTGTGTGTGCTGCGTGTGTGTGTGTGTGTGTGTGTGTGTGTGTGTGTGTGTCGCGTAACCGGGGCTCCCTCTCTCTCTCTCTCGTTGCCCGTCCGGTTCCCACCAGCTCGTGGAGGCAGAAGATCACAGAATCTCGTCTTTAAGAGAAAAACACAAGATCAAGGGGAAACGCTTACGGTAAAATGAGCTGGAAGGAGCTGGAATTAACAGCAAATGGATGACTGAGCCCTTCAACCGATCTATACTCGGAAAAATGAAGGAGAAGAAGGAGGGACAGAGAGACTGAGGGAGGGAGGGAGGGAGGGAGAAAGATGGACAGATAGAGAGAGGAGAGAGAGGGGAGGGAGGACAGATGCAAAGCACAGCTGGAATTGAGAGTTGGGTTGTGTAGAGATGTAGCGGAGGAATGAGAGTGTAGTTTTTGTTTGACGGTTTTAGCGGTTTTGTTATGACGGTTCAGGAGTAGCCATCTGGGATGGGGGAGGGAAGCCTTTCGAATGTGACAAATTGTTGTGAGTCTGTGAAGTTTAGGACAGAGTGACTGACAGGGCCTGTTGGTGTGTGCTGCAGAACGTACCTGTATGTACTGGTGTGTGTGTGTGTGTGTGTGTGTGTGTGTGTGTGTGTGTGTGTGTGTGTGTCTGTGTTTGTGCATGTATGTGTGTTTGTGTTTGTGTGTGTGTGTCTTTGCGTGTATGTGTGTGTGTGTGTGTATGTGTGTGCGTGTATGTATGTGTGTGTGTCTTTGTGTGTGTGTGTGTGTGTGTGTGCAGTGATGCTGAGGCCATGTCACACTGGCTGCTTTCCAACAGCTGGCTGCTGTTGCCCGGCAACATCCACCAAAGCTCCACTGGGTCGCCTCTGTCTTCCTCTCTCTCTCTCTCTCTCTCTCTCTCTCTCTCTCTCTCTCTCTCTCTCTTTCCTTCTCATTTTCACCACCACTCTTTTCCCCTCACCCATCCCTCGGCTCTCCCTCACTTTCTGTTTGCCTCTCTCTCTCTCTCTCTCCCTCTCCCTGTTTCTCTTTCTCTCTCATGTGATCCGTGTGGTGTGTAAAAGAAAGAATGCCTCTGATGTGAAGATGTGAAGAGAGGATGTGGAGGTAAACAGGGAAGGAACATGGACAGAATCAGTACTGGGTGGGAGTCACTGCCAGCGGTGTGGTGAGCAGGAGCATAGGGGGGGGGGGGGGGGGGGGGGGGTTGAGGATGTGAGAGGGAAGTGAGGAGTGGGGAGGTCTGCTGTGGGGGGGGGGGGGGGGGGGGGGGGGTGTGAGAGGGCAGTGTGGGGAGTGGGGAGGTCAGACGAGCAGGGCAGGAGAGCCAGCTGAGTAAACCCCCCCACCCCGGAACCTACACACCACGCCTCTAGAAGTCTCCTCATTACGATGGTCCTTAATGTGATGGGAATGTGCTGTGCGTAGTGAGCTGAAGCAGGCCGAACTGGGCCGATGTGGGCTGATGTGGGCTGAGGGGTGCGGTGGATCAGCCCTTATAGTGTTGTTGCTGCCGCTGTTCCTGAAACGCCCACTCTTCCCTGTGTGCAGACTCTTCCCTGTGTGCAGACAGAACCCAGAATGCTATTATCAGCACCCACGAGCCAGAGCGCACGTATCGCAGACACGCTTCAACACACAGAACACACGCACCACAAACATGTTCTGCGATACAACACACACCAAGAACATGCTCTGCCATGCAAAGTGCTAACAGAAACACTCTTAAATCATACGTAGTACAAAGAGAGACCCGCTCTGTCACACATCCATCGCAGTGCTCCAACTGAGACACACCTTCCTGGAACAACCTACACGATTGGGCCATTTCACTTCAGCTCAATGATGTCATTGCTTTAAGCCATTGTTTTTTTTGCAGCAGCAATATAAAAGCTTATACTGTACAAATACACAAAGGGCCATAGACAGTGTGCTGAAGTTTAGATACTGTTTCTCCTCATGAATTAAACACACCGTGAATGAGACGTAAAAACAATCAGGTAAAAATGCAGTAAAATACAACACAATACAACAGCCCTCAGCCCTTCTCCTCAGTCCAGTGCTGGGGTACGGAGGGGCTTTGGAAAGGTTGTTTTTGGGGTGTGCTGGGGTACGGAGGGGCTTTGGAAAGGTTGTTTTTGGGGTGTGCTGGGGTACGGAGGGGCTTTGGAAAGGCTGTTTTTGGGGCATGCTGGGGTACAGAAAGCTTTGGAACAGTTGTTTTTGGGGTGTGCTGGGGTACGGAGGGGCTTTGGAAAGGCTGTTTTTGGGGCATGCTGGGGTACAGAGAGCTTTGGAACGGTTGTTTTTGGGGTGTGCTGGGGTACGGAGGGGCTTTGGAACGGTTGTTTTTGGGGCGTGCTGGGGTACGGAGGGGCTTTGGAAAGGCTGTTTTTGGGGCGTGCTGGGGTACGGAGGGGCTTTGGAAAGGCTGTTTTTGGGGCATGCTGGGGTACAGAGAGCTTTGGAACGGTTGTTTTTGGGGTGTGCTGGGGTACGGAGGGGCTTTGGAACGGTTGTTTTTGGGGCGTGCTGGGGTACGGAGGGGCTTTGGAAAGGCTGTTTTTGGGGCGTGCTGGGGTACGGAGGGGCTTTGGAAAGGCTGTTTTTGGGGCGTGCTGGGGTATAATGGGATACTGAAAGGCTGCTTTTGGGACACACTGTGTCTACTAACTTCACCTGTGTCTACTAAACTGACCTGTGTATACTAACCTCACCTGTGTCTACTATCCTCACCTGTGTGTACTAACCTCACCTGTGTTTACTAATCTCACGTATGTCTACTAAACATACCTGTGTCTACTAACATCACCTGTGTCTACTAACATCACCTGTGTGTACTAACCTCACCTGTGTCTACTAATATCACCTGTGTGTACTCACATCACCTGTGTGTCACCGTAGCTGCTTATCCATCCCACATCTCACTGTGTCTCTCCGCGCTTTGGGCGTGTCTCTTTCTTCGCCGTTCCCGAGTGTTCATCATACCTGTGTCCTGCTGTGCGTCCAGGTTGCCAGTCATGCCAGATTAGTTTTTACACAGACAGACAGGCAGGTAGGCGGGGGTGCGTTGCGTCCACAGTCGCGACCTCTGACCTCTGACCTTCTGCATTTGCCCCCTCCAGCCGTGCCCTTCCCCCTGAGCCATCGGCTCACCATGAAGGAGGTGTTCGACTGTGAGGGGAAGCCGCGTGTGGACCTGCTGAAGGCTCACCTGACCAAGGAGGGCCGCGTGGAGGAGTGCGTCGCCCTGCGCATCGTAAACGAGGGAGCGTCCATCCTGCGGCAGGAGAAGACCATGCTGGACATCGAGGCACCTGTAACAGGTAACAAGACCTGGGCTGTTTACAGAGCTGCACAGTCTTACAGAGCACAGTCTCTGTGCTTTTATAGAGCTGCACAGTCTTACAGAGCGCAGTCTCTGTGCTTTTATAGAGCTGCACAGTCTTACAGAGCGCAGTCTCTGTGCTTTTATAGTGCTGCACAGTCTTACAGAGCACAGTCTCTGTGCTTTTATAGAGCTGCACAGTCTTACAGAGCGCAGTCTCTGTGCTTTTATAGTGCTGCACAGTCTTACAGAGCACAGTCTCTGTGCTTTTATATAGCTGCACAGTCTTACAGTGCACAGTGTCTTTGCTTTTATAGAGCTGCACAGTGTCTTTGCTTTTATAGTGCTGCACATAGAATCACCAGAGCACAGTCACTGGGCTTTTATAGGGCTGCACATAGAATCACCAGAGCACAGTCACTGGGCTTTTATAGGGCTGCACATAGAATCACCACAGCACAGTCACTGGGCTTTTACAGAGCTGCACAGAGAATCACCACAGCACAGTCACCGGGGCTTTTACAGAGCTGCACAGAGAATCACCACAGCACAGTCACAAGCTGGTTCTGGGATTCACAGTCTCCCACAGCACAGTCGCCATGACGTTACTGCGCTTACACAGTCTAAACAGTTACAGGCTGTGGTGAGGAGTTACAGTGAATGGTGAACAGTTACATTACAAACAGTTAGAGTCTTTAGTGAGTAGTCACAGTGCATGGTGAACAGTTTCAGTTCACGGTGACAGCATGGATAAGCACCCACTAAGTTGACAAAGGTGTGTTGAGAAGCTGAGACCGCCATACCGTCTGAGAAAGAGACCAGCAGGCATCAGCTGTGACATGGCTGCTCTTCGAGTCTCAAAAGAGGCGGTAATTGTCGAGGAAGTGAAGATAGGGTGAAAAGGGGCCTGTGACATCAGAAGTTCAAAGAGGGCAGATTCCCCCTAATATCGCACGACCAAAGAGCGCCACTCAACAAATGTGTGTGTGTGTGTGTGTTTGAGAGGTCAACAATGGCCGATGAGAGACAGAGAAGGGGAAAATAGGGGAGGATGGTAGAGAGAGAGGTAGAGAGAGACAGAAAGAGAGAAAAGATAAGAGAGACATTGTTCCGTATTGTATTTGCGTCCGTGTTTGAGCTTTTCCACGTAAGTCATACAAGCGTTCGGAATACAAACCTCAACTCAAGTCAACAACATCCATGGGATACGCTGGTAGCTAAAGAAGGGACATGTCTCTGGGGGAACACGCATCACACTGCATGTCCGTTTGCTTGGTTTATGTTTGAAGTCATAATGTACGTGAGAGGAATGCGCGTTGGCGTGTGTAGCAGGGGGAGGGGGAACTGAAGCAATGACTGAAGCTGTAGGACTGTGATAAAGACAGCTCTCCATGGGCGGGTTAAACAAGGAGGTGGGTATTTGGGATAATGAAATAGGGTTATGCTTGTCGTGATGTCATCTGACTCACAGAGATCAGAGAGGAGCTCCACCTATCACGGGGTATGTTGGTAACAACCAATAGAACGAAAGATGAGGGTTACCACGGCACTCCATGATTGCTGGACCTCCACTACTTTTTTATGTAGGCAAGATGACATCACTGCTGGTGTTGTTCTGCTGGCTGTTACCAAAATACTCTGATTGGTGGAGCGCCTCCACCAATCCCTATTTTATCATCCCTGGTTGTTGTTGTAGAAGGAGCAGTGCCTCCTTATAAGGGTGAGGGGGTGTGGTCAATATGTCCTTATAAGGATGAGGGGGTGTGGTCAGTAAGATGTGAGGGTGGTTCTGACTAAGGGTGGATGAGGGGGTGTGGTTATGAGCGGTATATGTCAAAAGAACCATCAGTCCTCAGTTATTCAGAATGGCGGCAGTACCATGTTCATCGGTGAGTTATTGAGCCACATTTCCCCCAAGAAAAGCGCAATTTCCCAGACCAGTGCCAGTGACAGTTATAAGTTGCGCATGAGCTGTGATGAGAATAGGTACTGACCTCTGTGGTCATGACAGAGCTGATTTCCTAGGCAAAGACTAAGCCTAGTCCTAGACAAAGTTTTTTCTTTTGGTGGATATCGCCATTGGGGAGATGTTTTTAGTGCAAGACTAGGCTTTATCCACAGCGACGTACACAGCTTTCGCATTTTTACATAGTATCCATTTACACAGCTGGATACATACTTATAAGGTACTTATATTCAGGTTAAGGGCCTTGCTCAAGGGTACACACAACCTGGAAATTAAACCTGCAGCCTTTCGCTTACAAAGCCAGTTCCTTAACCATTACACTGCACTGCCTTAACCATTACACTACACTGCCTTACCCATTACACTGCACTGCCGCCCAGCTCATCAGGGGGAGATCGGTGCTCCTGTAGGCCTCTGTGTAGCGTGTAGCGTGTAGCGTGTAGCGTGTAGCGTGGGAAAGGTCCCTACAGGGCATGTAAAGCATAAAGGTGGATTCCAAATGCAGGATGGAGAGGGCGTGACCATTTGTGTTCTTTCAGGTGACCCGCAGTAGCTTAGCAACCTCTGTCCGGCTCACATCAGCACCGACAGTACCTTTACACTGAACCCCGTATTCAGAGCTACTCTCTCTCTTTTCACACACCCACACCCACACACATCATTGTTTCCACCGTGGCTCAAGTCTGGACTTGAATATCCTGAATATCTCTTGCCAAGTTGATTGACAGCCCTGTTTGTGCTGTCAGGTTGCGTTTCCCCTGTAGGCTGTAGTTCACCTCAGGTCTCACACGCGTTATCCGTAAGTTACTGTACTTCTTTTAAAGTAATATGTTTAGGACTTTTCAGCTTTTAATGGACAGCACAGTGTAGACTAGGGGGCCCTCAATCTTATCCAGTATGGGCCTGTGTGTGTGCAGGCTTTCTTTCCAACCAAACAGTAACACACCTGATTCTACTAATTAAGGTCCTTGGCAAAGACTCTAGTGGTTGATTGGTGGAATCAGGTGTGTAACTGCTTGGTTGGAACTAAAACCTGCCCTTTCTGGATAAGATTGAGCACCCCTGGTGTAGAGAGACAGGACAGAACGGGAGCGGGAGATAGAGGGAGAGAAAAAACGAAGGGATGACGAACTTCGGTCACTGTTCCCTCCCAACCCACGCCATGGAGCACGGGGGCCCTCCCGTACACGCCGTTTATCGATTTAGAGGATTGTGGGTAAGGGGGCGGAATGAATGGCCCGGGTTTTTTTTTTTTTTTTCATCGGCAAGAAAATGTAATGCAGCAGTATTTATGATGTCCCCTTTTGCCTTAGTGTGTGTGTGTGGGAGAAATAATCATTGGTACAGACAGTGTGTTTGCAGTGGGGGGGGGGGGGGGGGGTGTCGATGAGCTACAGTTCAGCTGGGGAGGAGAACAGGGACAGACACTGAACCGGCTCTGAAGAAAAGAGGGCATATATTTTATTTATAAACCATGAAATATGGATGGTGATGTGTGTATGTGTGTTTTGCATGTTTGTTTCATGTTTGTGTGTGTTGCCTGCCTTCTTGTTTTTGTGTTGGTGTGTGTCTGTGTATGTGTGTATATATACACCTGTCTATTTGTGTGTGTGTGTGAGTGTGTCAGCCTGCCTTCTTGGATCATCGCAATTTGTGTTGGTGTGTGTTTGTGTATATATTTGTGTGTATGTGTTTGCTTGCTCTGTTAGTATCCTTCAAGTGGTGGTAGAATTTGAATGGACACATGGGCCATCATGGTACTGGTAGTGAGAGAGCAAGAGAGAGAGAGACAGACAGAGAGAGAGAAGGGTGAGACTGAGATTTGGGAAAAGAAAGGGTGAAGGAGAAAGAGAGGAGAGAGGGGGGAGAGAGATCAAGATAGCCATGTCAGCACAGCACACTGACATTAATAGGTCAGCTCACACATGAACTGTCAGACTTGGACGGACGTACGCGGACAGACGGACACGGACAGACAGACGGGAATATGTCAGTCCTGCCGAGAGGATGAGTTGTGCTTGTTTCAGCAGTTTGACTTCAGCCGTTAGTTAAACCGATTTCTGCAGAGAAACTCCTTTTAAAAATTCATAACCATTTCTCAGACACTGAAGGGAATATATTACATTTCACAGTGCAAGCTCAAATAATCTCAACCTATGGGTGCTTTCAAAATTGAGTCACAGACCAGTAAAATAACTGTAATAATAATAATTATTTAATCATTATCATCGTAATAATAGTAATAGTATATAATAATAATGCTGATGATGATAATGATCTGAATAATATAAACTAAAGGGACTTAAGAGAGTTTTCCTGTAATTTTCCTGTACATAAATGATATGGGTGCATCAGAATTCCAGGGGACATTTACTGTCAGGTTTTACAGTCCTTCTGGGGACACCAGTATGCCAGAAGTTCTACATTCATACCGTACTGAGGTATCCATAGGCCAGAGGTTCTACGTACCAATAAAGCAATGTAGCTTGTTACAAAGGTTGAGCTTAAACTGTTAAAGCGTGGCAAACTGGCACACAGCTACAGATTAACGCGCTCTCAACTCTCAGCCTCAGACATGCTAGCTAGCCAGATGCTAGACGGCGGCAGTAGGAAGGAGTCTCGGAACACGGAAGACAATGGTGAAGTTGTCTTTCCCAGTCTTTACAGTGTGCGTGCAGTGTTGGGTGAATGCATGGGAAGACCATTTTGACAGTTGGGAAATGTGTGTCTCTGGGGCACGTTCGTGGCGTACGGTACATTGTGTTCGATAACCGGTATGCACAATGTCCTAATTCATACATTGTGGGGACTCTATGTAGTGTGACAGGACCTCTGTACTCACAGCACACTCGGACACAGGGCTGAGGAGCCAGCGTACGTCTGGTAGCATCCCAGCAACAGCGCAGGACCAGGCAGAGTACTGTGCGCGCATTTATTTATTTATTTTCATAAAAATCATGTCACCATGGCAACAGGAGTTTGCAACTCCTCTCTCTCCGGGAGAGATTCAGCGAGCCAAGGAGCTGAGCGCGCACACACACATGCACTCATGAATACATTAATACATGTTCACACACACACATACGTACATACACACACACCCGCAAGCATGCACAATACACACAACTAACCTGATCACAATCAATGCAGTCCACACTTCTTGCTTGCTGTCTCTCTATACTTTCTTTCTCTAGGGAAATACACAAGTACTTTGACCCCTGACCTTTGTGCTTGTGTTTACACCATAAGTGGCTCTGGGTAAGAAAGTCTACTCTGGTAAATACCTGTGAAGTATCTAAGCGAGCTCCAGAATGAGGGTGGTTTTTGTGACGCAGTAGTCAGGGACGATGATGTAAATGGCGGTCGCGGTACGTGTGCGTGCGTGCGTTCACGCTGACTAACAGGGACCCTTGGGTGTGTTTCAGTGTGCGGAGACATTCACGGACAGTTCTTCGATCTGATGAAGCTGTTTGAAGTTGGGGGGTCCCCTGCCACCACACGCTACCTCTTCCTGGGAGACTACGTGGACAGAGGCTACTTCAGCATCGAGGTGGGGAACCGACCCCCCCAACACAGACCCTTCCCCCACACACTATCACCTGACACTATCATCTACTGTTTGTGTGTATGTGTGTGTGTGTGTGTGTGTTTTCATGTGGTTGTGTACATGTCTCTGTCCATGACAACTTGTGTGTCTCCATGAGAATTATGTGTGGGTGTTTTTGTATGTGTTTTGATTTGGTTGTGTGCATGTGTGTGTCCATGAGAATTTTGTGTGTGTGTGTGTTTTTATGTGGTGTCCATGAGAATTTAGTGTATGTGTGAATGTGTGTGTGCGTGTGTGTATGTGTGTGTGCTTGTTTCCCTAGACACACTGCAGTTTTAAATCCTCTCTAACCTGATGGTACTCTTACAACACAAACAGACCCCAGAACCTCAGGGTTCACATACACACACACACACACACACACACAAAACCTCAGGATTCACACCCAGGAGCTCCAACTGTCACACACACATGCTCCTGTTTCCCGGGTAACACTGCAAGCTTCTCGCGTCCCAGCAGCCCTCTGTCGGCGGCGGACGGCGTTCACTGCGATCAGAGCAGAAAGCCAGCTTCGCCTCTAGTGTGCCATCGCTGTCTTGAGACGGGCAAGGGGAGGGGTTTCAATCCCGGCGAATCACGCTTTGATCCATAATGCCTTTTTACGCCCTTCAGCGCTGTGCAGAGAACTACAGGCAGGATCTAAAGGCTGTGACACACAGGCAGTATTTTTAAGACAATATTGCCTGCAAGAAGGATGGAGATGGGACAAGCATTTGTGAGAATAACGTAATGGGCTCTAAGAAATTAATAATTAATATGGTGAACAAAATACTATTGGTCACATTTGTGAGCAAAATTGCCCATCTGCACTGCCTCTAATTGTTGCCTTGTTTTGTGGACTCGGGTGGACCTCCCGACCATGACTGAATGGTCGTGTTCTGCACTCGTTTTGCAGAAAAAGCAGCCGCCGGCCATCGCCGCTCTGCCCACTAGAAACAATAGGTGAAGTCAGTGAAGCACTTCTGAATGATGTCAAACGCCAACAAGTGGTTCCAAATGAGCCATGCCGGTTTTGGGATCTTTTGATTTACTTATAATGTGCGCAGCAAGCTACTCCCTCGCCCGCCGCGTGATGCGGGATAGCCCGAGAGGGTCCAAACGAGTCCACCAGTCATAGACTCTGACCCCGCCCTCACCATGGGCTCAGCTGACCTCATATCCGGCGCACAGGTGCTGTTGCCAAATATGGTCAGGAAGAGTTGGCGATGACAGAGTAGAACAGAGAGAAGCCGCCATTCACTCCCCTGCCTGTGTCACTCCCGTTGTGCTGACATGGACCGCCAGTGTCAGGAGCTCTGAGCAGATACTGAGGTTAATAGCGTGGACAGCGTTTAAATATCACAACCCCCCCCGCCAACCCCCCTTCACCTGAGTCATATAAGGACACAATGGTGGACACACAAAACTCCTGTGTGTGTGTGTGTGTGTGTGTGTGTGTGGGTGTGTGTGTGTGTTTGTCCATGACTGTATCTCTGTGTGTTTGCGTGTGTATGTTTGTTCTTGTCTGTATATGTGTTGACTGTTTGTGTGTATGTGTGTGTGTGTTTGTCAATGTCTGTATTTGTGTGTGTTTGTGTATATGTGAACTTATTATGAATCAATCTCTGTGAATACATTTTGAAACGAGCGGTAACGGGCCGTTTGTTTTCCCGTTGCAGTGTGTTTTGTACCTGTGGTCTCTGAAAATACTCTACCCAAAGACGCTATATCTGCTGCGAGGAAACCACGAATGTAGACATCTTACAGAGTATTTCACATTCAAACAGGAATGTAAGTATGCCCTGTGATCGCCCGCTGCACCTCTAATGCTTTTCTCTCTCACCCACTGAACCTTGCAAAGGAACGATAGACTACTGAACAGCATGGGAGAGCCACAAAGTCGTTTTAAAACCAAACCATATTTTTTTCCTTTAATATCTCCCTGAGCTCGCAGTGGCTTTCTTAAAGGAACGGTGTGCATTGTGGGAAGGATCTTTATTAGTTGTACCGTAACATGCTGGAACTGAAAACAGAACGCTAAACGAGGGCACGTCTTGGTAGATTCGTAGAGTTTTAAAATTATACAGTGCTTTTACCCCATTGAATCTCACTAAACTGACTGTTGCTTTGTTAAAGTTGTATATGGTGTGGGTGTCTCGGCGGCGTTGCCTGTACGGTTCGGCGGTTCGAATCCGGCCACGCAACCTTTGTCGCATGTCTCTCCCTCTCTCTCTCTCTCGCTCCCATTCTTACTGTCTCTCTACACTGTGCTGTCCAATAAAGCTGAAAAGCCCTAAAAATATACTTTTAAAAAATAGTTGTATATATTGTATTGTGGAGAGGCAGCACAGTTGTGCTGTAGTACAGGTGGTTCTCAAACAGTCCTGGGGACACCTGTCTATGCTGGTTTTAGTTATCTCTTGCTCAGGTAAGGTTGTCAAACACACGTGTTTAAGTTGTTTCATAATTTATTCTTTTAACCTATTTACACGGTGCAGGTTTGCATTGTCTTTGAATTCTTCATTATCTACCAAATGGTTTGTTTTAGTGGCCATGTCTCCACACTTTCACCAATTAGGAGTTATTGATTCACCTTTAATTTGATCACTTCTGACATAATGTGGCTTAAGAGGGTAAATAATCCCAAGGAAAGCGTCTAATTAAGAAAAATGAACAGCTTGTTAAAAGTCTGGGATTGCACTTGTGGTTGGAACGAAAGCCGGCATACACAGGGGTCCCCCTAGGACCTAGACTGAGAACCACTGCTGTAGCTGACTGCTGTTGAAAACCTTCGTTAGTTAAACACTGCAGTAGCTGACTGCTGTTGAAAACCTTTGTTAGTTAAACATTGCTGTAGCTGACTGCTGTTGAAAACCATTGTTAGTTAAACACTGCTGTAGCTGACTGCTGTTGAAAACCTTTGTTAGTTAAACACTGCCGTAGCAAGCTGCTGTTGAAAACCTTCGTTAGTTAAACACTGCTGTAGCTGACTGCTGTTGAAAACCTTTGTTAGTTAAACACTGCTGTTGAAAACCTTCGTTAGTTAAACACTGCTGTAGCAGACTGCTGTTGAAAACCTTTGTTAGTTAAACACTGCTGTAGCAGACTGCTGTTGAAAACCTTTGTTAGTTAAACACCGCTGTAGCTGACCTGTTGAAAACCTTTGTTAGTTAAACACTGCTGTTGAAATCTTAGTTAAACACTGCCGTAGCAAACTGCTGTTGAAAACCTTTGTTAGTTAAACACTGCTGTTGAAAACCTTTGTTAGTTAAACACCGCTGTAGCTGACCTGTTGAAAACCTTTGTTAGTTAAACACTGCTGTTGAAATCTTAGTTAAACACTGCCGTAGCAAACTGCTGTTGAAAACCTTTGTTAGTTAAACACTGCTGTAGCAGACTGCTGTTGAAAACCTTTGTTAGTTAAACACTGCCGTAGCAGACTGCTGTTGAAAACCTTTGTTAGTTAAACACCGCTGTAGCTGACCTGTTGAAAACCTTTGTTAGTTAAACACTGCTGTTGAAATCTTAGTTAAACACTGCCGTAGCAAACTGCTGTTGAAAACCTTTGTTAGTTAAACACTGCTGTAGCAGACTGCTGTTGAAAACCTTTGTTAGTTAAACACTGCTGTAGCAGACTGCTGTTGAAAACCTTCGTTAGTTAAACACTGCTGTAGCTGACTGCTGTTGAAAACCTTTGTTAGTTAAACATTGCTGTTGAAAACCTTTGTTAGTTAAACACTGCTGTAGCAGACTGCTGTTGAAAACCTTTGTTAGTTAAACACTGCTGTAGCAGACTGCTGTTGAAAACCTTTGTTAGTTAAACACCGCTGTAGCTGACCTGTTGAAAACCTTTGTTAGTTAAACACTGCTGTTGAAATCTTAGTTAAACACTGCCGTAGCAAACTGCTGTTGAAAACCTTTGTTAGTTAAACACTGCTGTAGCAGACTGCTGTTGAAAACCTTTGTTAGTTAAACACTGCTGTAGCAGACTGCTGTTGAAAACCTTTGTTAGTTAAACACCGCTGTAGCTGACCTGTTGAAAACCTTTGTTAGTTAAACACTGCTGTTGAAATCTTAGTTAAACACTGCCGTAGCAAACTGCTGTTGAAAACCTTTGTTAGTTAAACACTGCTGTAGCAGACTGCTGTTGAAAACCTTTGTTAGTTAAACACTGCTGTAGCAGACTGCTGTTGAAAACCTTTGTTAGTTAAACACCGCTGTAGCTGACCTGTTGAAAACCTTTGTTAGTTAAACACTGCTGTTGAAATCTTAGTTAAACACTGCCGTAGCAAACTGCTGTTGAAAACCTTTGTTAGCTAAACACTGCTGTAACAGACTGCTGTTGAAAACCATTGTTAGTTAAACACCGCTGTAGCAGACTGCTGTTGAAAACCTTTGTTAGTTAAACACTGCTGTAGCAGACTGCTGTTGAAAACCTTTGTTAGTTAAACACTGCTGTAACAGACTGCCGTTGAAAACCTTTGTTAGTTAAACACTGCTGTAGCAGACTGCTGTTGAAAACCTTTGTTAGTTAAACACTGCTGTAACAGACTGCTGTTGAAAACCTTTGTTAGTTAAACACTGCTGTTGAAAACCTTTGTTAGTTAAAGACCGCTGTAGCAGACTGCCGTTGAAAACCTGTGTTAGTTAAACACCGCTGTAGCTGACCTGTTGAAAACCTTTGTTAGTTAAACACTGCTGTTGAAATCTTAGTTAAACACTGCCGTAGCAAACTGCTGTTGAAAACCTTTGTTAGTTAAACACTGCTGTAGCAGACTGCTGTTGAAAACCTTTGTTAGTTAAACACTGCTGTTGAAATCTTAGTTAAACACTGCCGTAGCAAACTGCTGTTGAAAACCTTTGTTAGTTAAACACTGCTGTAGCAGACTGCTGTTGAAAACCTTTGTTAGTTAAACACTGCTGTAGCAGACTGCTGTTGAAAACCTTTGTTAGTTAAACACCGCTGTAGCAGACTGCTGTTGAAAACCTTTGTTAGTTAAACACTGCTGTAGCAGACTGCTGTTGAAAACCTTTGTTAGTTAAACACTGCTGTAACAGACTGCCGTTGAAAACCTTTGTTAGTTAAACACTGCTGTAGCAGACTGCTGTTGAAAACCTTTGTTAGTTAAACACTGCTGTAACAGACTGCTGTTGAAAACCTTTGTTAGTTAAACACTGCTGTTGAAAACCTTTGTTAGTTAAAGACCGCTGTAGCAGACTGCCGTTGAAAACCTGTGTTAGTTAAACACCGCTGTAGCTGACCTGTTGAAAACCTTTGTTAAACACTGCTGTTGAAATCTTAGTTAAACACTGCCGTAGCAAACTGCTGTTGAAAACCTTTGTTAGTTAAACACTGCTGTAGCAGACTGCTGTTGAAAACCTTTGTTAGTTAAACACTGCTGTTGAAATCTTAGTTAAACACTGCCGTAGCAAACTGCTGTTGAAAACCTTTGTTAGTTAAACACTGCTGTAGCAGACTGCTGTTGAAAACCTTTGTTAGTTAAACACTGCTGTAGCAGACTGCTGTTGAAAACCTTTGTTAGTTAAACACCGCTGTAGCAGACTGCTGTTGAAAACCTTTGTTAGTTAAACACTGCTGTAGCAGACTGCTGTTGAAAACCTTTGTTAGTTAAACACTGCTGTAACAGACTGCCGTTGAAAACCTTTGTTAGTTAAACACTGCTGTAGCAGACTGCTGTTGAAAACCTTTGTTAGTTAAACACCGCTGTAACAGACAGCTGTTGAAAACCTTTGTTAGTTAAACACTGCTGTTGAAAACCTTTGTTAGTTAAACACCGCTGTAGCAGACTGCCGTTGAAAACCTGTGTTAGTTAAACACTGCTGTAGCAGACTGCTGTTGAAAACCTTTGTTAGTTAAACACTGCTGTAGCAGACTGCTGTTGAAAACCTTTGTTAGTTAAACACTGCCGTAGCAGACTGCTGTTGAAAACCTTTGTTAGTTAAACACGGCTGTAGCAGACTGCTGTTGAAAACCTTTGTTAGTTAAACACTGCTGTAGCAGACTGCTGTTGAAAACCATTGTTAGTTAAACACCGCTGTAGCAGACTGCTGTTGAAAACCTTTGTTACTTAAAGGTAAAGAGAAAGGATAAAACTGTGTCTCATATTCAGCAGAACTATTTTCCCATGTCAGCCCCTCCCCCCTCTCCTTAATTGGGCTCTCCGTTGTTCGTCCTCTCTTCTTCCCCTTCCTCATCATCATCTGTCTGAGTGCTACAACCTACATGACTGTCTGCCGGCCTCCTTCTGTACTCTCTCCTCTCTCTCCACCTCTCTCCCTTTCTTTCTCTAGCTCTCCCCCTCTCTCTGCACCTCTCCGTCTCTCCTTCTCACTCACCCTCTCTCTCCATCCCCCCCCTCTCTCGCCATCTCACTCCCACCTCTTTCTCCATCTATCCCTCTCTCCATCTCACTCTCCATCTCTCTCCCTCTCTCCATCTCACGCACCCTCTCTCTCTCTATCTCTCTCCATCTCCCCCTCCATCTCTCCATCTCCCTCTCTCTCTCTCCATCTCTCTCTGTCCTCTCTCTCTCTTTTGGAAGCAGGGTTTTCTAGAACAGATGCCAGTCAGACTGAGAGCAGGTGATTAGCAGGAAGTTCATTTTTCCTGTTAACGAGCGGCTGTGGGACGACGGCGCTGATTTCCCAGATGGGCGCCGCGTATCGCCATGGCATTCCTCAAACCAGAGACAGCATCTTTTTTAGGACCAGTCTGATCCCTGGGTCAGGTCGAATGGAGAGAGAGAGGGAGAGAGAGAGAGAGAGGAGGAAGAGAGAGAGAGAAAGAAAGAGTAATACAGAGGGAGAGGGAGAGAGAGAAGAGAGGGAGAGTGGGAAGAAAGACCACAAGGGAGGGAAAGAAAGGAAGAGAAAGAAAGAAGAATAGAGAGAGGGAAGAGAAAAAGAGAGCGAGAGAGGGAAGAGAAAAAGAGAGTGAGAGAGGGAAGAGAGAGAGTTCTCTCCAACGCTAGCCAGTCATGAGTGATGTAGAGTGATGTGTTGATGAGCTCACACCATTACCCAGCAGATGGGACGCTCTGGGACTTGAGAATTCGACACAGTGCAGATTGGCGCATCCTCTCCCCCGCAGCTCTGCCCCCCCCCCCCCCCCCCCCGTGTGCTGGCGCGCATTCGGGTGCCCCCCTGGGCGCGGGAGGGAGGGAGGGGGAGGGACAGAGTAATGGCCACCGTCTGAGGACACACTCATCCGACGACCGAGAATGTGGGAATGTGCCATGGATCCACCGAGATTTCCGCTGGTGATTAACGAGGGAGGGGGTGCTGCTGGTTTAAGATGAAATCCGGGGGGGGTTATTTATGTGATTTTCATCAAGGAGGTGAGGATGGGTGGGGTTAAGAATAGGGCCCACAGTGGAGGGGTTAGAACGGTCTCCACGGTGGAGAGGTGAGGATAGGCCCCACAGTGGAGGGGGTAGAATGGTCTCCACGGTGGAGATGTGAGGATGATAGGTCCCACAGTGGAGGGATTAGACTGGTTTCTATGGTAGAGAGTTGAGGATAGGCCCAATGGTTGAGGGGTTAGAATGGTCCCCACGGTGGAGAGGTGAGGATAGGCCCCACAGTGGAGGGGTTAGAACGGTCTCCACGGTGGAGAGTTGAGGATAGGCCCCATGGTGGAGAGGTGATGATGATAGGTCCCACGGAGAAGGGGTTAGAATGGGCCCCACGGTGGAGGGATTTGTAACAGACTCCTCGTGCAGCTGAATGGACTTGACCGTGTGAGTTATGTGACTGTGAGTCACTCCACTGAATTCAAGAGCCCTTTCACTTGTTCCCACAAAATTTGACCATGCCTCTGTTTGCCATCAGAAGGCAAATAATGTCAAACCTAAGTAAAGCAGAGGCGTCTTCTTGCCCGTTCAAGCGCTCTCACAAACTTGGCAAACAGATTCTGGAAAGAGATCTCACAGCAGGAGAGGACTTGCATTTCAGATCCTCCGAAAAGATTTGGCTGCAGAACACGCTTATGGAATTTTGCTTTTCCAGTGAAAAAAAAAAAAAAAGAACAGGCACAAATGTTAGATTATGTACAAAATAATACACTAGGATTTTTCATGGTATCTATCAAGATATCAATATAAGAGCATTAGGTGTACGCCAATAAACTTGCACTGCACAATATTTAGCATTACCTGCCCAGGGGTGTAACCACACCAGCTTACACACAATGCACTGGCCACTCCTGAAAACCTCTCGGTTCTGGGTGGCACATTTGCATGCTGGGAAGTGTAGTTCAAAACAGAATCAATGTCATGCCTCTCTTGGGCAGTGAGCAGATGCAATGTAACCACTGTGAAACCGAACAAAATCCTCACGCCTTCTTTTTGCACATAAGTGCTACCATCGGCAGGCGGTTGGGTGGAATTGGAGGGCTGGAGGTTTTGTGAGGACCACCAGTCACTGTTTCCGTACGCTCATCCTTTCCTTCTCCATTTTGTTTCTCTTTCCCTCTCTGCCCCCTCAGGTAAAATCAAATATTCGGAGCAGGTGTACGACTCCTGTATGGACGCGTTCGATTGCCTTCCCCTAGCCGCTCTGATGAACCAGCAGTTCCTGTGCGTTCACGGAGGCCTCTCGCCAGAAGTACACACATTAGACGACATAAAAAAGGTAATAAATACAACAAAAAACAATTGCATTGCACGCCCAAAAATGTGCATTGTAAAATCTGCTCTATTAATAGAGTACATATTTCTTATACTTTGACTCATATAAACATTGTTTGAGTTGATTTAACATGAGGAATGTTCCTGTGCAAACACTTGGGGTTGGGCTTCAGATGGGTGGACACATGTAAACCTCTGGGCTTTTAATCCAGAATTGTAGGTGGTACACCACCATGGTGTCCCAGAGCTGAATTCTTTTACAAAGCTATGTAAAGTTGCCCTAAATATGGGTGTTCTGTACAGATTTGTACGAAAAAGAAAATTGTGTTGAACAGAAATGCTATCCAATTTATGGGTAGGAAAATATTTTCTTTTTTTATCAGTGTCTTGATATACACCCTCAGTATGTGTACGTGAACAGTACAATATATGAAACCAACACAGTTTAATATGGGTCTGTCCCTGTGGAAAATAAGGACAAGCAGCATCATCAATCAGCAGATGGTTACAGTGTAGTCTCGACTCCAGACTCTCTCTAGAGCATCCGGAAAGGGAAATGCTCTAGATTAGCTTTGAAAGATTAGGTTGTGACCATTAATTTATTAGCAACACCTATCCTAGCATATCCTTACTGAAATTTTATATACTGAAATATATGGTAAATATATAGAATTTTCTGAAAATATGACGATATGCTGTATTTCACAGCAGTGCAATATATTGCAATACCTTGAAGTGGCAATCACTTGCATATTTGCCACTATGTTGGGAAGTGTTACAGTATATTGCCACCATATTAATTTCAGTTTATTTTCAAATAGATTGCATTACAGTAGTCCACGTTACCGTGTGGGTCTGACTCTTGGCTCGATTCTCTCTGTGTCTCTCTCTCTCTCTCTCTCTCTCAATTCAATTCAATTCAATAATGCTTTATTGGCATGACTGCATACAGACTGTTACAATGTTGCCAAAGCAGGTGAAATATTAGTAAGAGTACTTAAAATAAATACCAACTAATTAAAATGGAACAGGTAAGTAGATATGTAAATATGGTTATAATAAAGGGAAAACATAAATGAAGAAATAAATAAAATAGTAATAGCAACAGTAATAAGGCAATGCAGAAATATATAAAATTAATAATAATAATAATAAATAACAGTATTTCCATTACCCGCTGTCCCTATGGCTATCTCTCTCGCTCGCTCGCTCTCTCTCTCTCTCTCGCTCGCTCGCTCTCTCTCTCTCTCTCTCTCGCTCGCTCTCTCTCTCTCTCTCTCTCTCTCTCTCTCTGTCTCTCTCTCTCTCTCTCGCTCGCTCGCTCGCTCGCTCTCTCTCTCTCTCTCGCTCGCTCGCTCTCTCTCTCTCTCTCTCGCTCTCGCTCTCTCTGTGTCTCTCTCTCTCTCTCTCTCTCTCGCTCGCTCGCTCTCTCTCTCTCTGTCTCTCTCTCTCTCTCTCTCTCTCTCTCTCTCTCTCTCTCTCAGTTGGACAGGTTCAAGGAACCTCCAGCATTCGGACCCATGTGTGACCTCCTGTGGTCGGACCCCTTGGAAGACTTTGGGAACGAGAAGACCCAGGAGTACTTCAGCCACAACACAGTCAGGGGCTGCTCTTACTTCTACAGGTGAGCCCCGCCCACCGCTCGCGCCGCTCCCCTCAATATTGTCCATGCTTCTTCTCCACTCTGTCATGCTTTATTTTGGTAAAGCATGCTTTTGATTTTTATATTCTTTGCGATTGTGTGAGGTAGAGAAATCCTGCTTTATTAGAAGATCGGCTTGCCATTCATTACATTATATTACTGCCATTTAGATGACGCTCTTATCCAGAGCGACATACTCAACTTTTTTTTACAGGGTATCCATTTATACAGCTGGATTTACTGAAGCAATTCAGGTTAAGTACCGTTAGCTCAAGGCACAACAGCAGTGTCCTACCTGGGAATCTAACCTGTAACCTTTAGGTTACAAACCCAGTTCCCTAACCTTTATACCACGCTGCCACACGTTCAGGTGGGCTTACCTTGAGACATCCACTGTCTCACCTGCACTGACAAGTGAGCTGCCTTGGCATGTTTAGCGCTTTGTCAACAAAAGCAAGAAACGGCGTTTAAATTCACCAGGAAAGTTGTGGGTATTTTAGAGGCGGCCCCTGTTTGAAGAGCCAGCAGTTCCCCTTCAGTCCGACGCCACTCCTCCTGGTGGTTGGAAAAGGAACAGGAGATGATGCAAGTGTTGCCCCTCTACAACAGGCTCCTCCCCCAAGAGAATTTTGCTACGCCCCCCTTAGCAGTGATTTTTATGCAGGTGCCCAAGACGGGAGAATTACGGTGATGGTGCTTTAAACAGCCCTCATACAGTTGGAGCAAGGAGCAGAAGATTGTGTCAGAGCATGCTATGATATGTGAGAAATGGCCTCGTTTCACTGCATATTTTTGGGTGTCAGGACCATAGGCTCCAGTTCTTTGTAGCTGTGACTGTGTTTCTGACTGGTAAGATGTCGCTTGGATTGTTAGTATGTGGGTCAGGGCCCGGATCAGGGGCAGCGGTCTCTGCGGATCTCTCCCCGCCCCCCCCCCTCCACCCTGCGCGTCCCTCTACCAGCAGATAACCTACATTCACACAGTCACACAGAGATTCAGGAAGGGGGGGGGGGCAGCAGGCGTGCCCAAATGTTCCATGGGTTTTAGTGTCGATGGGTCCGCTCCTGTGTTTCCTGAATATTTTACATCTTGATGAAAGTTTGATGGTGTGTT
>CM056378.1:5146576-5166576 GCA_029718625.1 Synaphobranchus kaupii
AGGGACCGTTATAAAAAAAAGGTTATAAAATGCAGATGCCGCAAAAAGAAAACAAACTTCAGAATAAGTGTTTTTTTAAGAAACGGGGTCGTCTGTGGAAAAGATCAGCAGGTAGGCACATGGCACGGTGAAGGCCCAGATCCGCTACGCCGCTACGGCCTTTTTAAAGATGTACGCATTCCACGTAGGGGGCCTTCTGCACTCTGTCCCAAACGGTCTTTCGCAATCTTCGTCCGTCTCCAAATCGCCAATAATCTCTATTTTTGTCGCCGTTACACTGTGTGAGTTCTGCACAGTTCCAGCTTTCTCCCGGTCGTTTTCTCTCTATTTCACATTTTTCTCAAGAAAAATAAATAAATAAATAAAAGGATAAATCTTCCACAAAACACACGATCTAAGAGGGTCTGAAACAAAAGGCCAGGCCTGCCCACTGCACGCCGTCAGACTCCATCAGCATTAAGAGAGAGAGAGAGACGCAGTGCGGGACAGTCTTTCCACCGCCCCGGGCTCACACGCCGCTTTCTCTACACGCCTGAAATTAGAGCCAGCGTTTCATAAAACACGTCAGCGTCGATGAGGCCACATCACACGCGCGACTCGGGGGAGACAGTGGGACTCGAGCGTTTTTTCCCCGGACACCGTGGCACGGATCCATAGACCGCATGGGCCTGCGTGCGGCCGGTGGGAGGGAGGGGCAGGACGAGCGGCGCTTTACTCACGTGGTTTTGGCGGGAAAGAGCGCTATGTTCAGAGAAGAACCCCCATCTGCCAGCGGTCAACCTGCAGCCGGCCTGCGGTCAGCCAGAAAATTAACATAAACTGACACAATAATCGATGGGCTCTGGTCACGAAGCTCAGATCTGATCGGCCCGTTTAACCGGCGGGTAAGTGGGTCCACAGTCAGAACAGCGCTTTTCACTTTTTTTTTTCCAGTGACCGCCAAACACACAAAGTTGTGTGAGAAACGACTGAGCCAAGGAGGAACAATAAACAAAGAATTCCCTCCAAGAACCAAGCACGCTGTGGTCAGACTGAATCTGGGCTTAAGAAGTGAACATTTCAGCTTCAAAATGGCGACAGCCACATCATTCTGCTGAATGTGATTCTGCCGATGTTCCTGACATAATGGGAACATAACGCAAATCTGACACACTCAAATACCCCCTGAATACACCAAAAATACACTTCTATACAAGCGCTCAGCACAAACAACAGAGCACAGCAAAGATTCAGTACAACACAAATACATGGAAACCAGGAGCCACAAATTTACAACCGAAGTGAACATATTTGCAAAAAGTAAAATTAATGAGACACTGAATCAGAAAGATGGGGAAAAGATAAGAATACACGTGTTTTTGTGTAAATCTTTCACATTTTTCACATGGCTTTGTTTCAGCAATCTTCAGAAGCTACTGCATCACCAGGAGGGGCCCAGCAGCAGTTTCTTCAGTCCTGAGATGAGAACTGGCTCCGTTCACACAGTAAAGAACAAACACCTTTTCATAACCGACAGGCTGAATCTGCTCTACCAAAATTCCATGTCCCATCAAAGCAGTATAACAGAAACTGCTGGGATTTTTCCCAGAATCCTCCAGTGGACCTCTATCTGACAACAGAGTGGACAGACACATCTCCACAGGGGAGCTAGCGTTGTGCGAATAGCCTGGACTGTGCCACGGTCTCTTAATGTGTCCTCACAAAAAACTAAATGAGTCAAACTCGTGAGAGCAGAAACGTTCTCTTCCTGCTCCAGGTAACTCCACAGGTAACTCACAGGTAACTCCAGAGGTAGCACCAGAAGTAACTCTAGAGGTAACTCCAGGCAGCTCCTAAATCAATCTCCGTTTCAGTTCATTCAGCTAATTATAATATCTCATATCCAGTTCAAACATTAGCCCAACAGTAGGCATGTTTTCCAAGTTTGTAATCTTAATGCTCGCAGTGTAACTGAAATAACCCTGAATGACTATAACCTCAAGAGTAGACCGATTTAAATGTAATTATGACCATTTGTAAAGTCTTACACTGCCAGAACCTCTCCACTGCACAGGCCAGCTCCATACGTTAAAAAAACATTCATCTACCGAGTCTAGAGGCCATGAGAGAACAGAATCTAATTCAAACAAACTTCCCATCCATCTGCCGCACAGGAATGCTGGGAGCTCTCTCAGATACGAGCAGAACGCTAACCTCATTCTACAAAGTAAAATTATTATCTCATAAAAAAGTTACAATATAGCAGAACGAAAATTTATTTTACATAATGCACAGACTGCAAGAGAGCAGGGAAGTGAGATAAAATATGTTTCATCCGATACACACATTTAAAAAAAGGAGCAAAAAATAGTTAAAAAAAGAAAATAAATACAATTTGGCAGAGTATCTGTCCTGTCACCCAGAGAAATTTAGGGAGTGAGAAAACAGGAACATCCTTTCTAAAAAAAACACAAATGTAAGCATTTACATAATCATAAGTGTGGTACGTCTGCTGACTGATAAAACAGACCGTCAGCTCGCTCTGCCCAGATTTATTATCTTTAAAAGTTGTGTTAAATGAGTTTCCCTTTGGTAAGAAGAGAAGTATTCTGGGTTTGTAACAGTGGTAATAACACTTTCAGCACGGTAAAGCTACGATGCGTGAGTTCAGTGTATTCGAGCGAATAACCCACCCTACTAAAATTGATCTTATCCATACGGACTGCTAACAACATTTTTTATTTTTTCCTCTCGTTTCTACGTTATAATTTTGAAAAAATCAAAGGGTTATAATCACAATAAAAACACTGATGTTTAAAGGTTTTGTGGTGCTGAGGCCTGAACTCCACGGAGTCAAATAAAAAATAAAAAAGACGTGGCCGCAGCCAGAGAGCGTTTCCAGCGATAATATGTACTTAACTTTTACTACAAACCAAAAATGCAGAGCACTAATTTCTAGAATAAACAGCTTGTTCAACTGCAGCGCGGCTTTCTGGAATCTTCTTCCTGGAGTCGGTGGAAGGTGTGGATCAGATCGCAGAGATAAAACAACAAGAGCACTCTGAACTACAGCACAGCCACGGGATCAGAACTTATGCAACGCTTAAACGGCTTGTTTAGTCACTCGTTTTATTTTTGCTCATTAAAATGCAGTTAAACGCAGCCGCTCGTCAGTGCTTTGGTCTCTCTGTCCGGCAGCAGAGCTGCATAGCCAAAGAACTGCTTGTGCAGTTGCCATAGACAGGCTGCAGATGCCCCACTGTCCAGAGGGGGCGCTATCCAACCAAACAAAACCTTCCCTCCCGGAGCGATGCTACGGCTAATTATGCACCATCGTAGGGAACGCCCAGTTACACCCAGCGTGGCACGTCGGCAGAGTCAGGACTGAACTTCAGACTGAGAGAACGCTACAGCATCAAGGCCAAGGAACAGACCCTCTCATACAGGAGGCCCTACACGTATAATTTATATTTATATAATATTTATTTATATTTTTTACATGTGAGAAGAATTTGAAATGGTTTTACAGCTCAGCTGCATAAGGGAGCTGGGAAACAAGGATTAAAATGTGTGTTTCTGCTGAAATAAGGGCATTTTCTCTGGTTTGGTTTTGTTCTATTGGACAGTGTTTACGGGAGAGTATGGACAATGTGGGCTGGCAGAGCACCATTTCTGAGCAGGAAATCTACATCGTCCTTTATTTCTTCTACTGCTTTTAGAATTTGAAGATGGAAAAGAAAAAAGAAAACTTAATTTTGCTAACCCATCTCTGCCATTAACAATTCAAAATGTTAAGTAAAAATAATAAAGTAATCAAACAGATTTTACCTGCAGTCATACAATATAACAACATCAACAAAAGTAAAAAAGGAAAAGACCATTAACCAACTACATCTACAAAAAGTAAAAAAGTAAGACTATTAAAAAAAACATAACATAACTCATAACAACAACATCAATTGTTTTGAGTCTATTTTGGATTTAAATATATATATATATAATTTTTAACTGTTTTTCCAATCTCCCGACGAGGCCATTCATAAAAGCCAGAACAAATTGCAGTGGGCTCCAGCTCTTCTGCTGGCCGAGATTAGCATCAGAAACACAATACAAGCAACAGGAGGAATCTGAGGAGAGCAACCAGACCCGCTTGCCAGGAAACTTGAGAACACAGCACCACTTAGAGGACGGCTGCTGTAGTGCGGGCAGCCCCCCTACTCTGGCTGTGTGATGAAGAAACAGAATTCCAACCTGGGCCTTAAACCTCTGCCTCTTCTAAACTGAAAGAAATAGGCCGAATGCGACCGCACTTCAAACGTAGACAAATACAACGAAGCACAGGCAGATACGATCTTCTCTCTGTTCATTTTGCTCAAGAGACATTCAGACAGACAGCGAGGTTTAGAAGTATTTTTTGAGGCAGTGTTTTGAGGCATAGTGGAGGATATATGGATGAGCGGAGATGGCACAGAGCAGAGGCCCAATTTACTGCTGTGTCCCATCTACTCAAACACACTGGCCTTAATGACCCATGCTGTAGCTGTACGAACCAGCACCACCAGCCACTGCACCTAAAGTTCCTCTCCATGCCATGGCCCTACGGGCGAGTAGGGCGAGTTGGGCTCAGACTCAGGGGCGAGTAGGGCTCAGATTCTGGGGCGAGTTGGGCTCAGACTCAGGGGCGAGTAGGGCTCAGACTCAGGGGCGAGTAGGGCTCAGATTCTGGGGCGAGTTGGGCTCAGACTCTGGGGCGAGTTGGGCTCAGACTCTGGGGCGAGTTGGGGTGGAGGCAGTTCTGAGAAGGGGGAGGGCTGTGATTGGCCGCTGAGGCCAAAGACCCCTTCCAGGTCACACGCAGGATAGGAGGGGCGTGGCCTCTCTTTATAACGGCGCATTTCCACACTATCAGGACGTGACAGACCTGCACTTAGCTCCAGCGTTGTGCTAGAGAGGAAGTGTATTTTTACCAAGTGACCATTTTTAGAAAGTGGAAAAAAACTGTAAAAAAACACAAACAAGCTTTGTGCAGCTTCTAATGAGAAAAAGTGGCATTTTATCACACAGGAAGAGGACTTTTGCCAACACTGAATTAACAGCTTCCGTCTCACCCGTTTTGTTTTCCTGTCACAGCTGCTGCAGAGTAAGCCCCGCCCTCTGGCAGGGTGGAGCTGTGACATCATAGCACGTTAATCCCCTCAATGTTTCTGCTGCAATCAGAACCTCAGAGTTAAAAAAAGAAAAAGCAAAAACGCAACAGCCAGAGTCAATGCAACCAGGCCGGTTCTGTTGGACAGCAGAACCTGTCCGTGTGCACCCGCTCCGGATGATCCAGTAATCTAGTCAACAACAGAGTGGATGAGACAGACAGTGGTTGGCCGGTTCTCTGATCAGACGCACAGTGATAGGCTGGTTCTCTGATCAGACGGACAGTGGTTTCCTGGTTCTCTGCTATGCCCACACACACACACACACACACACACACACACACACACACACACACACACACACACACACACACACACACACACACACACACACACACACACACACACACACACACACACACACACACACACACACACACGTGATCACAAGGCTGCTGTTGTGATTTCTAAAATGTACCACTTCATTCCTGCCGCTTAATTTAAGGCCACAAAATAATTTAAACGAAGCAAATCGTTTAAAAGAGTATTTCTGTTACATTGTCCCCAGACTGGAAAACTGCCCAATTCCTTCAGCAACGGACTGAGATGAACTGAGATGAACTGAAAGAAACAGAATGGGGTTTGGAAAATCTGGAAAACTGAAACTGCCCTCTGTTCTATTTATGATTATTATTACTGTTCATTCACTCAAATGCCACTTGATTTGTGAAATATATTTATTTATTATTATTTTTAAAGTTCAGTTTGAAAGAAAAGAAAAAAAGTTATACGAGCACACGCAGTGTTTAAATGCTAAACCTCAGGTCCTTATTGAGACAGGCTGTGAAAGACAGATCTGAGATTGTACATTATGTTCACTAAGGCCCTCTCAGCAAATCTCACTTACTGGAAGCAACGATTGCACTTTACAGAACAGCTCGTAAATCGCTTCTTTACAAGAACCACATGACACGCGCTCGGTCGACGTGACGTGCAATAATTGGAAAAACTAGAAACCAGCTTTAATAGTGATTAATATGAGTTACCATTTGTGGAGGGGGAGAACAAGCCCACCGGAGACAACGGCCTGTATTTATGGCCGAATGTCATATTTTGGACGGGGGGTAAAGTAATAATCGATTTTGAGAGTTGGTGTGAGGGGATGAACAGAAACAGATTGTGGAGCGTTGGGGGATGAATGAGTCTACCAGCAGGATGTCTCAAACGGTCTCGGAGCTCTTTGGAGTGAGACGAACACGCCGGAGAGAGACTCGAAAGTACGGCGGCGGGGGAAGGGTTAATGACGGCACTTTCATGTGGATGTGAACGCCAGACCCACAATCCCCCAGGAGTCAGGAATGGCAGCGCATGCAGGCAGAGGGGGGGAAAGGCACTCTCTGTGGATCACTGAGCTGATGCACGCAGTGACCATACTCAGCCTGTCTGTGTGAGACTGTACCAGCTACAAGTTTGATCAGGATTGCATTTGGAGTAATGACGCAGGTAGCAGGAAGTAATGACGCAGGTAGCAGGAAGTAATGACGCAGTTATCAGGAAGTAATGATACAGGTAGCAGGAAGTAATGATACGGTAGGAGGAAGTGACGTCAGAGATAGCAGGAAGTGAATGTGTGTGTGTGCGTGTGAGTGTGTGTGTGCGTGTATAGTGTGTGTGTGTGTGTGTGTGTGTGTGTGTGTGTATGTGCATGTGCGTATGTGCATGTATGTGTGTGTGTGTGTGTGTGTGTGTATAGTGTGTGTATAAGCAGCTCACCGTGCAGAGGAGACCCTGAGGGGCTGTTGGAGAGGAGGTGCACAGTGGAGAGGAGGTGCACAGTGTATAGTGAGTGTATAAGCAGCTCACCGTGCAGAGGGGACCCAGAGGGGCTGTTGGAGAGGAGGTGCACAGGGCTGCACCTCCCCGTCTGCTTGCCGCTCAGCTCCTGCTCCATCTCCTCCAGCCCGGCGCTCTTCTGGAAGCGGCTGACCCTGTTCACCACGCGCGGCGACATGTGTGTACGTGCGCAGGCCGGCCCGCCGTAGGGGTTGATGGGAAAGACGTGTGAGGTCCCGCGCAGCGTGCTGATCACCGCCCAGCGGCAGTCAGGACTGAAGCACATATCCTGCACCTGGAGGAGGCAGGCAGGACGTGAGCTTCTCCACATCACACACACACACACACACACACACACACACACTTACACTCACTTACACACACACACTCACACACACACACACACACACACTTACACACTTACACTCACACTTACTCACACTTACACACACTTACACTCACTTACACACTCTCACTCACACTTACTCACTCACTCACACACACACACACACACACACACACTCACACTCACTTACACACACACACACACTCACAATTACACTCACACACACACACACACTCTTACACACACTCATTCACACACACTCACTTACACTCACACACACACACACACACACACACACACACACACACACACACACACACACACACACACACACACAATTACACACTCACACACTTACACACTCTCACTCACACACTTACACACTTACACACTCTCACTCACACACACACACACACACACACACACACACACACACACACACACACACACACACACACACACACACACACACACACACACACACAGGCGGGACGTGCGTCTCTCCACATCTCACACACCCAGGCCTTTAGGCTGTCTATTCATACAAAGCCAGGCAATTTTCAATGGCAAACACTTTTTGGTGAGCTTTTAAAAATAGGTCACATACGGCCAATATAAGCAGATGTGCAGGGCCTCCCAGAAACCAGCTGCCCCCCCCTCATCCTGCACCCGTGCCCCGCCCGCCAGCTTCACCACCGCCACCGCTGCCCTTCTCTGTACTGCACATCCTGCTGTGGTTTTCACTGCTTACAGAGTCACATCAAAGCCAATGCTAACGCACTGCCAGCCAGCACTCTCATCGTGACCCCGTAACTTATTCACTAGCCCCCTCATCTGGTCTGGAGGACTCGACCACCAGTCCTGCCTCACCCAGCCCAGGTCACATGATCAGTACACACTGACTCTACCACCAGTCCAGCCTCACCCAGCCCACGTCACATGGTCAGTACACACTGACCCCATGTCACATGACCAGTACATACTGACCTGCAGTACTGGCCAATGTGATAGGCCTTTCAAACAGCCACATGGTATAGCTCGGCGTAAGAGAGTATGTGTGTGTGTGTGTGTATGACCTTGTAGGCTACGTGGGAACTGTTCCCCCACAGGGGTAAATATTAGCTCGGCTGAGACAAACAAACCCTCCCAGATCAACAGATGAAGAAATGAAGCTGCTGAGAAGCTGTTAAGCTAAACACATGTAGGCGTAAATCAGAAAGCAGCTCCACTGAGATCAATGGCCACAGCTCTGCTGTTCTCACATCAGCTGCACCTACTTCTACCGTGTAAATATCACAACTGTTTTTGGAAACTGTACCTTGCCTTTAGAACAGTGCAGTTATATTTAAGACAAAAGAATCATGGCTTTGCACGCCGACACAATCCCTGACTCAATCCCAATCACAAAACCCTATCTTTGATCCTTACGCATTCAGCACAAATACGCAAATCCGCCCATTAACTTATATTAGCACCGTTAACTTATATTAGCACCGTTAACTTACATTAGCACCGTTAACTTATATTAGCACCGTTAACTTACATTAGCACCGTTAACTTACATTAGCACCGTTAACTTATATTAGCACCGTTAACTTACATTAGCACCGTTAACTTATATTAGCACCGTTAACTTATATTAGCACCGTTAACTTATATTAGCACCGTTAACTTACATTAGCACCGTTAACTTACATTAGCACCGTTAACTTATATTAGCACCGTTAACTTATATTAGCACCGTTAACTTACATTAGCACCGTTAACTTATATTAGCAAAAACCTCCTATTGCACGCTCATCTCCCTTTCCGACACACCGTGATCTATGGTCACTGTGGAGATCCATCCCTCATCTCCATCTCTCTCAGTATTTAAGGTGGTGGCTGTGAAGCTGTCATTTCCTGGTTTTCACACAGTTCGGGCCAATATATTAAAGGATTACTACAATTTACTGTAGGATTACTCCTATTTACTCAAGGGTTTTAGGTTAAAGTGTGTTTGGTAATTAGGGCTAACATTGCACTAAAGCCACACCCTTAATCATGAAAAGTCATGAAACTCAAACCCACAGCAGTGGAAGAGAAGAGGGATTCTGCCCACCTTGACGTAGATGAATGTTGCTTGCGCAACGGTAAATAATGTTAAGTAAACATTAACAATAGAACGTATTTGAACATACAGCCATGGAGGGGACAGGGCTATACATTGTGGGCAGTGTCTTTCTGTGGTGATTTTGAAAGTGCGAAATACAATAAAATATTAGTTTAGATGATAAAAGGGATTTGTGTTAAATCTGTGTGAATCCAAACTACTGCTACTGATTACTGTGGGCGGGGCTTAGTCCTACATGGTTAGGGTTTGGCCAATCACCTGAGGCTGCTGCGGGAGAGTAAATCAAATCAGGTGTAGAAAGTGTGTGCGTGTGTGTATATGTGTGCGTGTCTGAGTGAGTGTGAGTTTGTGTGTGTGTGTGTGTGTGTGTGTGTATGTATGTGTGTGTGTTTACATTAGCCTCGGTCTCTCCCCGGTGCAGGGTGTAAAGATGGTGTGTGTGTGTGTGTGTGTGTGTGTATATACCTTAGCCTCGGTCTCTCCGCAGTGCAGGGTGTAAAGATGGTGTGTGTGTGTGTGTGTGTGTGTGCGTGTGCATATACCTTAGCCTCGGTCTCTCCGCAGTGCAGGGTGTAAAGATGGTGTGTGTGTGTGTGTGTGTGTGCGTGTGCATATACCTTAGCCTCGGTCTCTCCGCAGTGCAGGGTGTAAAGATGGTGTGTGTGTGTGTGTGTGTGTGTGTGTGTGTGTGTATACCTTAGCCTCGGTCTCTCCCCAGTGCAGGGTGTAAAGATGGTGTGTGTGTGTGTGTGTGTGTGTGTATATACCTTAGCCTCGGTCTCTCCGCAGTGCAGGGTGTAAAGATGGTGTGGGTGTGTGTGTGTGTGTGTGTGTGTGTGTGTGTGTGTGTGTGTGTGTGTGTGTGTGTGTATACCTTAGCCTCGGTCTCTCCTCGGTGCAGGGTGTAAAGATGGTGGACAGCGCTCTGCGATGAGGCCCAGGGGTGAGTGAGAATCTGAAAAACGTGGAAGTCGTGGCCCTGCGTGTCTGCAGTCACCAGCAGCATACCTGGAGAGGTAAACACACCTTTATTTCACCTTAAAACTCATACCTGGAGAGGTAAACACACCTTCACTATACCTTAAAACTCATACCTGGAGAGGTAAACACACCTTCACTATACCTTAAAACTCATACCTGGAGAGGTAAACACACCTTCACTATACCTTATAACTCATACCTGGGGGGGAACACTATTTCATAACGCCAACTGGTCCTGCAATACGTGCTACACTTTTATAATCCCAGCCAAATGCATCACACAACTCCATCCTAAATACCACATTAAACAAACACCCAAAATCCAGGGCCATCACAGCTCTGGAATGGTGCTATCCATCCTTTTACAAGCTGTCTGCCAATTTTACCCACAATCCCCCTCTCCCAACAGCAGCAGAGAGCAAGACTCAGAGAATCAACACAACCGCAGCTGAAACGATGTGTAGCCTTTTGATGACAGGGCAATTTATCTCCCTCTTTATTTGAAGTCACTTTATACGGCAAAAAAACTACAGTCCCTACACTAAACAACACACTGAGCAAAACCACACCAAAACAGACCAAACTCTGAACTCCATGCTTATGAAAATGCGTTTGGGTTTTTTAAAATAAACCCCAAAACACACGTTCAGCACAGCTGAACTTTCAGGCACAAGGGAAAAGGCAATTATCCTAAAAACTAGAAAGCGTTTGAGGCCTGAGCCTACAGGCTCTACAGCTCACGGCCATAATTTAACGCTACAATAATGACTCATTTGGCTGGTGGGGATGGCGAGTGTTGAGAGCACAGCGGGGTTTAATTAGTAGGGAGCCTTTACTGGCCGGCTTGTCGAATGAAAAACGGAGGTCAGGATGGCGACGGATTAGAAGAAGTTGGGAACAGATGCAGAGAGGGATGAAGCGGAGAAGAAAAGTAGAGAAAGTACAGAGCGCTCCGGTCGGGATCCGCTGTGCCATTTCTAATTTTACACACCCCGTTTTCTCCAAACTCACTTCACACCAAACGGCTGTAGCAGCTGCACGGCCCACAGGGGAGACACAGGAAGTGAGTGTGCGACGGGTAGAGAGAGCCAGGGAAGAGAACCGAACCGGGCTTTTTTGGCCCCGCTGCTGCAAAACTAAAACCCAGGCCTCAGAACAAGGCGCCAAGCCGCACAAAAGCGTTTGCGTCACCGAGGAAACCGGCGGAAAAGGGCTCCGTCTAATTATAGAGGCGGCAGACGGAAGCGCAGGGCGATGAAGAGTTTAGGCGCTGCGGTATGTTTATCTAGGAGCTTCCTCTCTCTCTCTACCTCTCTCTCTCTCCCTCTCCTGCCCGGGTTAAGCAGCAGGGGCCTGGCCAGCTCTCTAGCAGCTCTGGGTGTTTCTCCAAACCCAGCGGAGCTTGGAGCCGGGAGCCGGGGCTTTTGTGGCTGCTGAAATCAGAGGCCCTACAGAGAGGCGTCAGGCGGTTTGTCCCACAGAAATGGCATTAAAACGTGGCCCGTTCTGCCACGGCTCAGCCACTCCAAACGTCTGAACCACTTTTTGCACATCCTATTTATAACACCTCAGCCCCGGAGCAGAAGCATTATTTACTGGGTTTGTGGGGACCGAGGCTGGCACACACAGGTTGCAGGTTTGTGGGGACCGAGGCTGGCGCGCACACGCTGCAGGTTTGTGGGGACCGAGGCTGGCGCGCACACGCTGCAGGTTTGTGGGGACCGAGGCTGGCGCACTCACGCTGCAGGTTTGTGGGGACCGAGGCTGGCGCGCACACGCTGCAGGTTTGTGGGGACCGAGGCTGGCGCGCACACGCTGCAGGTTTGTGGGGACCGAGGCTGGCGCGCACACGCTGCAGGTTTGTGGGGACCGAGGCTGGCGCGCACACGCTGCAGGTTTGTGGGGACCGAGGCTGGCGCGCACACGCTGCAGGTTTGTGGGGACCGAGGCTGGCACACACACGCTGCAGGTTTGTGGGGACCGAGGCTGGCACACACACGCTGCAGGTTTGTGGGGACCGAGGCTGGCACACACACGCTGCAGGTTTGTGGGGACCGAGGCTGGCACACACACGCTGCAGGTTTGTGGGGACCGAGGCTGGCGCGCACACGCTGCAGGTTTGTGGGGACCGAGGCTGGCGCGCACACGCTGCAGGTTTGTGGGGACCGAGGCTGGCGCGCACACGCTGCAGGTTTGTGGGGACCGAGGCTGGCGCGCACACGCTGCAGGTTTGTGGGGACCGAGGCTGGCGCGCACACGCTGCAGGTTTGTGGGGACCGAGGCTGGCGCGCACACGCTGCAGGTTTGTGGGGACCGAGGCTGGCGCGCACACGCTGCAGGTTTGTGGGGATCGAGGCTGGCACGCACACGCTGCAGGTTTGTGGGGACCGAGGCTGGCACACACACTGCAGTTCAGACCCTCTCATTAACACGTATTAATTTCCATAAATATGTCTTTCGGCAAAGAAAATAATGTCTGTATTCATATTTCTTTCTGCATATACAGATCCTTTCCAAAAAATTAGAATATCATGGAAAAGTTTTTTTTTTTCCATAATTCCATTCAAAAAGTGAAACTTTCATAGATTATAGATTCATTACACACAAAGTGAAATATTTCTAGCCTTTATTCGTTTCATTTTTCATAATTTTGGCTTACAGCTCCAGAAAACCCCCAAAACAGTATTTCAAGAAATTAGAATAGTGTGTCAAAAATCACCATTTACTTCAGTTATTTCAGAGAATGAGTGGAGTGGCTTGACTCGAGGAATCCGACAGTTGTAGCCCATGTCCCGGATACGTCTGTACGTGGTGGTTTTTGAAGCACTGACTCCAGCCTCAGTCCACTCCCTCTGCATCTCCGCCAAATTTTGGAATCGTTTTTGCTTGACAATCCGCTGAAGCCTACGGTCATCTCTTTTGCTTGTGCACCTTCTCCTGCCACATTTTACCCTTCCACTAAACTTTCTATTGATATGCTTGGACACTGCACTCTGTGAACAGCCAGCCTCCTTAGCGATGACCTTTTGTGGCTTACCCATCTTCTGGAGGGTGTCAATGATGGTCTTCTGGCCAATTGTCAAGTCTGCAGTCTTCCCCATACTGAACCAAACTGAGATAAACTTTGCAGGTGTTTTGAGTAAATTAGATTATTAGAGTGTGACACTCAGTCTAAAACATTCATTCTCTGAAATAACTGAAGTAAATGCTGATTTTCGACACACTATTCCAATTTCTTGAAATACTGTTTTGGGGGTTTTCTGGAGCTGTAAGCCAAAATTATGAAAAATGAAACAAATAAAGGCTAGAAATATTTCACTTTGTGTGTAATGAATCTATAATCTATGAAAGTTTCACTTTTTGAATGGAATTATGGAAAAAAAAACAACTTTTCCATGATATTCAAATTTTTTGGAAAGGATCTGTATATATATATTTTATTTTTATTTTTTTACATTTTTTTTTTTTTTTTTTTGCTCTGGTTTAGTCTTTTATTTTGTCACACGTTTGTAACCTTGAAACACAAACCATCTGCTGGGCAGCACTACGCTGGCAGGATGCGGCTGACCAGTTCCCCAGACAGGACAAGGGTGGAGTGTGTGTGTGTGTGTGTGTGAGAGAGAGTCAGTCAGCAGAGACTGAAGGAGGAAGTAGGAATCACTCAGCAGTGAGGAGGGCCCTTTTAATTAACAACAGTCAGACTCCCAAGCTTTAAAAAACAAGGAAATCTCAAATTATAAACATATGGGAACAGGCCTGACAGAGAGAGCAAGAGAGAGAGAGAGGGAGAGAGGGAGAGATAGAGAGAGAGACAGGGGGAAAGAAAGAGAGCGAGAGAAAGAGAGAGAGAGAGGGAGGGAGAAAAAGAGAGATCGAGTGAGAGACAGAAAGGAAGAGGGAGAGGGGGAGAAAGAGAGAGGGAGGGAGGGAGAGAGACGCTGAGGAGTTCTACAGTGGGCATCCTAGACCTGCACACACTTCTGATCAAATTTATACAGTCAGGAATAAGGCCACGCCCACCACTCTGTCTGTCTACCTGGCTCTGAAACCTGGCTTTGAGGCCCAGTCCATATGAAGGTGAGGGAAATGTGGAGATAGGAGCCGTCCCACCCTCAGATCAAACCAGCCCAAGACCACCCCTCCCACCCATCCCGTCCCCAAACACATGCCCAGGTCAACGTGAGGTCAACAACTTGTTAATCTTTTACAGGCAAAGTGAGAGCTTCTACAAACTTAACCTTTTCCATCGCCACAGTTGAAAAGCCGGAGGGAGGGGTGGGAGTAAAGGTGGGGGGGGTTCTTTTAAGTTCTTTCTGTTGATTTTACAGCCGTTCACAGAGCATCGGCGCTCCGACCTGCCCCCCACCCCCCACCCCCATGTAGACTGTACCATGACTCAAGTTGGTGCAGACTCCCCCTTCAGAAAGCAACTCTGTCTAAACACCTACAGACAGACCAGAGCAGGATAGCTGACCTCCGGGGTCGTCAGGGCGCAGGACGCAAAGCCCCTCCCACAAACACAGCAGTCCCGCCCTCTCTCTGCCACATCTACTGATTTGCGCGTCTTGTAAATAGTATGCAGTGTGCATCTTCTCATTTGGAAATAAAATCAAAAATGATTCCCTCCCAGTGACGTCCTCTTGACAGAGGGGGGTGCGACAAGGAACGGGGCGTCCACCCCCCAAACCCCCTCACTCCCCAAAGCCCCTCACCCTCGAGTACAAACAACACAGCAGGTCAGAGTCAGCCGTCTGTGTGGGCAGGGGAGGACTGCGTGCGGGCGACACGTCTACGTGGGCGGACCGGAGTTTCGGAGCACGTTTCCACGGAGACCTTGACAGTGGCGTCTCTCTGATCTGGATGTGGGGTTCTCCCCGGCCGCTCTGAGTAACCGACATCCCAAGATGCCCCTGTTTTTTCGTTTTGTTTTATTAAAATTTTTTTTAAACCATCTTTATGGAAACATAGTAAAAAATTACAGATTGAGAGCCCGGCGTTCAAAGCCTTTTCACCAAACAGTGAGTCACTTTTCCGTCCACGACACACAAACGCAAAGTACCGCCAACGACACGTCTTCTCACCAGCATGACCAGAGGTGCACAGAGTTCAATGAAATCTGGAAATCTGAAGGGGGTAATTATGGGGTTGACAGGGCATTTTTTAAAGTGCTATGCTTTGAAACAATAGTTGGGTGGTTTTGAAGAAATAAACACACATTTTAAAACACAACAAATCTTCTTATTCTTGAGACGTTTAAAGCCTAAACACATTCACAGCTCAGAAGCCCAGTAACACATTGGTTGCCAGAACCAAGAAATTAGGAACAAGATACTAACACAATTCCCAGAGAAAAGGTAAAAGCCTCAGTAGATTTCCTAATGCCATTATGAACTGGAGCAAGTACACACGCTGAGACAAAGATGGCTGCCTGCTGAATTCCCCTGCGTGCGCAGCTGTGCGTACACACTGCTGAAATGCACTGAATGCGTTAATGCGGGGCAAACACACTGCACTGAATGCGTTAAAGCGCACAGCGACCTGGCTCAAATGTACAGAGAGAAGCCCACAACAGCAGGGAGATAGGGCTGTAATTAGCAGCCTAACCCTAACCCTTACCCTAACCCTAACCTGATCCTCTGCAAAGACCGTGTGTCATTTAACCAGGGTGCTGAGGTGTGTGTGTGTGTGTGTGTGTGTGTGTGTGTGTGTGTGTGTGTGTGTGTGTGTGTGTGTGTGTGTGTGTGTGTGAGAGAGAGACAGAGAGTTAGTAGACTCTCACAGTACACAGTCAGGGTTATAATGCACTGATCTGGACGCTCGTAGGCCGTGGGATCCCAACAGAACAGCGCTGTGACAGTCTCAGCTCAGGCTCTCTCTCCAAAGCACTGCGTTTCTTATACTACATCAGTTGAGAAGGGCCTCAGTACAGCGGTACAGCGGTCAGTAACTCCTGCCCTGTGTGGTGTGCGGAGGAAGGAAAAGGAGGCCTTGACTCCTCCCATAGCTAATCTGCACCCGCCCCCCCCCCCCCCACCCCACGCCCTCACCCCCCCAGACGGGCAGGTTCCTTGATCTTTATCAGTTGTGTGAGAGTGGAATTACAAAGAGAGTCAGGAGAGCTCACCCCCCCATACACTCCCCCCAACCCCCACACCATGCACTGCAACTTCTCTGCCTCCTGCCATTAAAGTAATTCTCTTTGCTCTTGGACTCTTACCCAATAAACCAGTAGAAGGAGGGGGAAGATGGGGCAAGAAAACAAACCAATCACACCTGCCGAAAGAGACGAGGGACAACACACATACACACAAGTGAGTGTGTGAGAATGTATACGGTTGTGGGTGTTAACGTACTAAAAACCTGATTTACTAAGTAATTTAGCACGTGGAAAACCTTTTAGTACACCCAGAACTAATAAGGCAACTAGTGATTGGCCATGTTATTGGTTTTGCGTGTGCTAAAAGTTTTGCACATGCTAAAGGTCTCGTAAATCAGACCTTTTAATGTCGGTTCTGACCTTTTTAAGCCCTCAAAGCAGGTATTAGTTGCTGCAGGATAATAATGATTCCTTTTCTGTTGCCAATTTCAGAACTCAAAACAATTATTTTTAATAATTAATTTAATATAAATCCCTTAGGATTTCCGTGCGAGTGGAATGAGGTGACGGTGAGCACATTCTGAGCTGACAGTTGGAAGATTAAGCTTCGGTTAGTCCAGGTTAAGCTTCGGTTAGTCCAGGTTAAGCTTCGGTTAGTCCAGGTTAAGCTTCGGTTAGCCCAGGTTAAGCTTCGGTTAGTCCAGGTTAAGCTTCAGTTAGTCCAGGTTAAGCTTCGGTTAGTCCAGGTTAAGCTTCAGTTAGTCCAGGTTAAGCTTCGGTTAGTCCAGGTTAAGCTTCGGTTAGTCCAGGTCAAGCTTCGGTTAGTCCAGGTTAAGCTTCGGTTAGTCAAGGTTAAGCTTCGGTTAGTCCAGGTTAAGCTTTGGTTAGTCCAGGTCAAACTTCGGTTAGTCCAGGTTAAGCTTCGGTTAGTCCAGGTCAAGCTTCGGTTAGTCCAGGTCAAGCTTCGGTTAGCCCAGGTTAAGCTTCAGTTAGTCCAGGTTAAGCTTCGGTTAGTCCGGGTCAAGCTTTGGTTAGTCCAGGTTAAGCTTCGGTTAGTCCAGGTTAAGCTTCAGTTAGTCCAGGTTAAGCTTCGGTTAGTCCAGGTTAAGCTTTGGTTAGTCCAGGTTAAGCTTTGGGCTTGGTGTAGTTTACAGTAGGGCTGCACGATATATCGCAACGATAATTATCGATTGCAATAACGGCCGTTGCCACCGTGTGGGGCGCCTTTCTTTTCGTCTTTTTTTCTTTAAGTATACCCAATATACCAAACCCGGACTACTTCGCTAGGACTAACCCGAGATAAGGAGGACTGGAGCACACAGAGCTCAGAGCAAAACAAAATATTTTAATGCGACTGACGTTTCGACGTCAACGACGTCTTCTTCAGAGTCAAAATGGAGAGTCATTTTTTCCATTTTGACTCTGAAGAAGACGTCGTTGACGTCGAAACGTCAGTCGCATTAAAATATTTTGTTTTGCTCTGAGCTCTGTGTGCTCCAGTCCTCCTTATCTCGGGTTAGTCCTAGCGAAGTAGTCCGGGTTTGGCATTCTCTTTATTCACTGGTCCTTCTGTTGAGCACCCATAGTTCCTTGTTTATATAGCCGGCTTGTAGCGCGTTTGGGATCACCCCCTTTTTACTTTATACCCAATATACGGCAGTAAACATCCAAACCTCAGAGGCCGCGTGAAATGCTTCCGGAAAAAAACATCACCGCTGATATCTATTGAGTGTTGATAAGACAGCCAACCAGCAGCAAGGTCGTACAGCTTTCACGTGATCATGTGATGTGTTTTTGTCAATCGCATGAAAAGCGCAACGCCTTTCTGTGATTGTCCGTCTTATCAACACGCAGCAGACAGTGATGACGTTTTTTCCCCGGAAGAATTTCACACGGGTTTTGAAGTTTAGATTTCTACCGCATCAAGTATAATTAAAGAAAAAAAGATGAAAAGAAAGGCAATACCCCACATGCTGGCAGCGGCCGTTATTGCAATCGATAATTATCGTGGCGATATATCGCCCAGCCCTAGTGCCCTCTATTTACCTGAGTAAAGGCACCTGGGGGCCGTTTGGCTCGGGGGTGTTTCCAACAGGAGGGGCGTGGCCAGAAGACCCGCAAGCTCTCTCTATAAGTACGACGTCTCCCTCCAGAGGATTAGCCATGTCCATAAAACAGTTCAGCTTTTTTTCCACGGCCGGGATCTCAAACTTCAGCCATTTTTTGCTGAATTTCAGCATTTATGTGCTTAAGTCTACATGCATTGCACTGGAGATACCTGCTCCACAGGCAGTGGTGCTCACCAGGCCGGCTGCTGTTGTGTGAGAAGCTGTAAGCGTGCGTCTGTTTGGAAAGGGTGGTGAGATAATCCCACCAATAGGAAACGGGAGTTGCCATGACTGCCGTTTTCTCTGCGAGTTCAAGCACGGTTGGGATAAGAGTGTCCCACAGACCGTCTCTCAGCTGCGTCTGACTGAAGAGGCGACCACAGAAGAGTCCTTACGCAAACGCTGCCCAACACTGCCCCCTACAGGCAGCCTCCAGCAGTGTCCGGTCAGGTCACTCTGGGTCAACACAATGTGCAGCCTTACACATTATTCACAAGACTATCAGCTGTGATCTACCATTCACTTTAAAGGTGGCCCATATCAGGGGTTCATTAATCTCAAAATGACCTAACAGGGTTCTTGCCCTTTCCTCATAAAGAAAATTCCAGACTTTTTCCAAGACCTTTTCCCGATTGCTTATTTTAACTTTCTAGACTTTCTATGTTCAGTTTTCCTGCCATTTGTAAAGGCCATTAACTTCAATTCTATTGTATTTGTCAAGCGCTTTTCAGAAGTCCATTGTGGAGAAGTGGACTGTGTACTTAACAATGGTCAAATGAGCAGCATGGTGATGAGGACAACAGTATTTCTTGTGAGCTAACGAAAAACCCTTTTCAGCTTTGACAACAGAATATCCATACTTTTTCTGAATTTCCATACTTTTCCAGGTCTGCACAAGAACCCTGTCTCATGACACCTACGATGAGCAGCCAGTGGCTGAGGTAATAATTTCTCACACCTTTATCCTACAGCAAGCACAGTCTGCAGCTATTTAATACACCTGCACAAGGTAGCATGCATAAAACAGCATGTGAAAAACAGTATTGTACAATGGAGATCAGACAAGTATTTACACACAATATTAAACATCCTATTATGTTTACATTTTATGTTGACACTGAATGGGGTGAAATTGACCTAGGAGGGTTAATATGTAATAAATTACAATAATCATAATTTTACCAAAGACAAAAATCAAACAAAGTTTAATTTCATCTGGAAGACTGAAATATCATATGAAATATGTAACTTGTGAAATGTGGAACTAAATGTATCACAATCTAAATCTAATTTGTCTGAGGACCCCCCTGTGACTCCCAAATTTGGTTCAGCCCCAGGACTTCCTCTTCCCGTAAGGTCAGGAGCGGGAGGTCAGGACATCTCCAAACGAAACGCTTGG